>JAJMLD010000047.1:0-92116 GCA_030569515.1 Barnettozyma vustinii
CCAGAATTATCTCGTTTTGGGAGGTAAAGTGTACCCATAGTACACCATTATTATCGTATTACTGGTAATTATCACCACTCTCCAAAAAATCCCGATTACCAGTATTACCAGTATTACCGATTACCGATTACCATGCTATTACCGGTAATAGGTAATCAATCGTGGTAATAATTTCGCGAATTTTATTACCCTCGGTGGTTACTCTGCTGAGTGCTGAGGTAAGCACTTATATAATCATTGTTTTGGTTTTGCAGAATGGGGACAGATCCGAAGGAAAAAAAAAGTAAACATGAGATCTGTTCAGTCCAACAGCTACTCGAACACCCAGAAGTTAGGCTCTTTTAGGCCTTCTAATCCACTCCTTTCATTGATTTGGTCACGTTGAAACAGGTGGCACCTCACAATGTCAGATATCTCATCCTCGAGGATTAACGTCTCGACTGACTCTGAGGAGTCTTTCTTGATGAAGCAGATCAACAAGTCACAACTATTCAACAGTTCTACCACATCATCGTCAAATTCATCCAAAAAGAGAAGATCCTTCTTCAGAGAAAGTTACATTGACGAGTTTGGCGCCGACAGGACTTTCAGTGTCTACCAAGACATTATCTTTGAGGATACCGTCGATGATAGCAGGGAGGTCAGCGACTTGTCAAAGCTGTCTCAATTGGATGCTGATAAACTGAAAGCAATGGATAATAACCGCTCAAGCATTTTAGCGGAGCTTAATCTCAATCCAACCGTCGAATCATTGCCTTCCTTGGCCATTGCCAGATCAGGCTCCTTGAGTAGGAAGAATTCAAAAAGAGAATCCCGATTTGACCAGCACTACCAAAACACACCAATGGCACAATCGACGGATACACACGTCTCATCTGAATCATCTGGACTGGGGCAACTCCCTCCTCCAAGAGTGATGACTCCACTGATACCCCTGCCTCCAGTCCCACGTCTTGAGTCAGGACCAACAATCTCAGATCAAAAGAAAGATGTCACTGAGCCTGTCATCCACCTGAACAAGAACACATATAATACAGATAATACTGCAGCAGGTGTGCGGCCATTCAAGCTGCAGTCTAAGCCATTGGAGGAGAAAGAGAGATCAGTTTCAGATTCCTCATCAAAGACTTACGGATCTGCAAAATCTAACTTCAGTGGCAGAACCTCCTTACTCAACTATGAGATGACTAGAAAGAAGCAAGTTGGCACACCGCATATTTTACTTCATTCAAATGATACCCACTCCGAAGCAAATTATGATATGTTGAAAACAATCAAACCCGAGTCCCCATCTGCTTCAGGCTCCTTCACTTTCACCAAGCCATTCAAGATTCACGAAACTCAGACACCCATTCCAGACGCATTGAAATCACTACCACCAATCAGAAATGGTCCTGATGTTTTGAAGTTGCTTCAGATGAATGACAAATCGCCAAAACCAGAAAAGAAGGCAACCAGTGCCGATAGTCCAGATGTTCGAAACAATGACGCATACTCGCCATACTCAGATGACAATTCCGACAAAGAGTATCACTATAATGACGAGCTGTTAGAGAAAATTTACTACTATAGAAGACAGCCTCCAGCTACATTCAAAAGGAATACTAACATGATATGGTTCATCTATATCCTTTCTTTCCTAGTCCCACCATTATTTTTCTTCCTTGGATTTGGGTTGCTAGACAGATGCTTCGGTCAGTATCATGTCTCCCCTACGATCAAGAGAATAAGTTTAATTACTGGGACTGTGTTCACGATTGTGAGCCTAGCGATGATAGGTCTTGGTTTCGGTTACGGAATCCACCATGCACAGCGATGACTTTGGCTCTTTTCATTTCTTGCCAGGAGCAGATATCTCTGTATACAGAGAGTCCATATAAAGACTGTTACAATCTTCCATTTCCACTCAACGAGGAATGTAATGCACCACAGTGTTCAACAAATTACAAATTATAAGTTATAGGTTGTAAGTTATAAGTTATAAGTCATAAGTTATAGTAATGATTACATAATGCATGACAACCATTTTTAGTTAATTTGTAGTGTGCCAATCTATATCGATTACCGAATTAACAATGATTTTATTCAGCTTCACATTTCTTTCCAGCAGTTAACCGCCCTTCTGGTACACTCAAAAGAGGACAAATATTCGTACTGCGCTTAATAAAGAACAGCAGTACTGACCAAACTGCAGATCTTCCACCGCGATCCCTTTTTGCAACACCAAACGGGAACATCTTTTCTGGGGTTGCTTGTACGATAAAGGAGAAGTACCACAAAGCCAATCCAACAAAGAAACTGACACTATAATATGGGTAACGTGCCTGCCAAGGAGGACCGCCGCAATAGCACTGCCTCCACCACCACTTCGGGCTCCAGAAGACGTACAGGGTCGCTTGCCTCCACTCTGCAACAAGTCTCGCCTTTCAGCCTCAAGAACGCCGTCTCTGCCTCCACCCTAAGCAGCTCATTTGCACGCAAACAGAAGGAGAAAGAGAGGTACAAAGAACTACATGCTCAGGGACTTGTCGTGAAGTATGATGAAAACGTTGATGGTGGTTACTTGGCCCCTTATGGAGTCTACAATCTGAATTTGGATTACACCATTAGCATCGTGAAAGGCGCCGTCATTGACCGCAAGTTGGCCCCTTTCTACACTCCATTACAAGATCATAACGATGACTGGACAGACTCCGAGACATTAGAGGCGGTGGATGCACTACGACTCCATGCACTTCCTCACGAGGCGGAAGATGGAGAGGATGAAGATTGGGGTTATGATGCAGATTCTGTTGATATCTCCACTCTGAGCAACAAAGAGTTAAGAAGGCACAACAATAAGTTATTCATGAAGAAACTCAAACTGAAGAAGTTGAAGTGGCAAGAAGAACAAGAGGAAAGATACCAAAGAGAGAAGGCTACTTCAAGGCAAGCAGCCTCAAGAAGTTTGAAACTGAAGCTTTATAAGAACGTGGTTGAGTGTCCAATCTGTTTCCTCTACTATCCAAAGTGGATCAATTACACGCGTTGCTGTGCACAGCCTATTTGTACTGAATGTTTTGTGCAGATCAAGAGATTGGAACCTCATTATCCACATGACACAGAGGAAGAAATCCAGAATGGTGCTAACAATGATCCAAACTTGTTGATTTCTGAACCTGCCTGTTGTCCATATTGTGCTCTTCCAAACTTTGGGGTCACTTACCAAGCCCCGACAAGCTTCAGGACTGGGCTGAATGGTATCGCACCTGGAAGCTACAAACTGCCTTCAACATCATCGTTGGAAGACGCTCTGGCTGATGAAGGTGAAACTAATGACATTTCAAACGAGCTGGATGTTCAGAATGACTACTTCAGAAAGCAGAGTGTTGTACTGAGACGTGGATCCTTACCTGCATCCCATCCAACTGTGATGACAACGGACTATATCAGACCAGATTGGGAGACGACATTGAAGAATTCAAGGCAGAGATTAGAGAAAAGGGCGGCTGCTGCAACTGCGATTCATGCTAGCAACATGTTAATTCAAGAAGATCACGAAAATGTTCTTGAACAACAGATGATTGAAGAGGCGATGAGGTTGAGTCTTTTGGATCAAGAAACTCAACGAGGAAGAGCTCGATCTAGTTGAAGTGTCATATTATTAGGCTTTGAGTTAGGAATAATTAAAATTTTTGCTTGCATTACATGGTATATGACTTGCTACTCTTGATCATTAGGAAATGGGTTATCGTGAAATCATGTTTCCCATAAGTACACTCTAAAATATGAGGAAGCTTTGTATGATCCAAAACAATGCCGTGCAATTACTGAATTTAAAACGATGAAACAGGATAGATGATTATCTCGATGGGTTTCTCGAATCTCGACCGTGAGTGGTAGGTATTGTTCGTTGGGTTGATGGGTACAACCAAATGCCCACATTCTCTTCCCAGCAGCCGCCGCCATTATATCACCTACGAATTGAGCATTTACCCCCTCAGGGTAAAGCTTAAAGGTGTTTAGTGCGGGAATGACAATATCCCAGACCCTGTGGTCAAGGATTCTTCATGAGGTCAGTGTTGAACCATCAACCTTTTCCAAATTCAAGAGTAGAGGAGTGAACATTCTCATTAAATGATATTCAGGTAAGCTCATAGTGACACCAGTAAGAGTTTTCAAAGTACCTAGTTAATATCCTCTAGAGGTGAAGATGATCTTCTGGTGCTCTGTTTCTCTCTCGAGGCACACACGAGTGGTAGAGAACGGATTGATGCAAAGACCTGAAATTAAAATATTCCTCAAATCAGTAACCACTGTGCTCACAGCTTTCAGTTGTTGAAACAGCAATATGCACATTGAGTTGTTCCATATTGTATTGAACCAAGTTTTAGGAATAGCTGTTCCTGGCATCTCAAAGAGCTCTGCTCCATCAACTTCAAGTCCGTGAACTTGGCCATAAACTGGTACAAGAAAACACAAGTTCTCTGAATTGGAAATAATCATCATGACTCTAGCTCTTGTAGAACGTCGTGGTCAACTTTCCAATTTGAGATAGATTTAGTAGAGCAGCAATCCATTAGCATCTTCATAGACTCATGATGATTTCACTTGAGGAGCTTGTCTCTCATCGATATTCAGACTGGTATTACCAGTACCTCTGCAATTTAGTCTGTTCCAAATTTATGAACATCACAAGCTGCTTGTGTCAGATATCAAAGTGTGGGTTTTCGATCAATTCGAAGAATAGTCTCTCTCTTATCCAAGTCATTCTTGTGTGGGTAATCATTCACAATAAACTGGGAAGTCCTACACTCTATTACTCTTGGACCAAAGTTTCTGAGATCATTTAAGGAGAGATATCTGAAAACCTCGTGCGCAGTTTCTGGGATAATTGGCCTGGAGTGAGTGGTGAAAGATGGTTCGGGAACAAAGGTGCGTTTACTTACACAGCCAGTTGCGGTGTATACTCGCTGTTATTATTTGGGAATGTTGAGAATTCAGATGACAGAATCAGTGACACGTTTTGATTGACTCAAGCTCTAAAGTGTAGGAATTTGGCTGGTGTCGTTATTATCTTTCATTAGTGTTGTTGTGTGTACCTTTTTGCCCCATGTGTCATCTCCGAAGAAAGCCATGACATGCAGGGGCCATCAACAGCTGGGTGAACTCGAAATAATTATCGTCAAAAAACCAGCACGACAACGTCCAAACGCGCACTGAAGTGACTGAACAATCTGTCTCTGAACACCTTAAGTCTTGAATCTATAATTTTGATCCATTGAGTACCTGGACACAAAGACCTGTGAATATCAAGAATAATATCCCGTTGAAGCAACCAAGATCCCAATACCATGACAGCTTCAGAACTAGCAACTCTCGTTGCAAAAATCAAGGACAAGACCATCGAGAACTTCTCGTATGGTATTGAAAACAAGGATACTTTCTTTCCTGAGTCATCAGCTGAAGATATTGCTGAGTTTGAGAAAAAGTACGACCTCTCTTTGCCTGATGAGATCAAAGAATATCTCACTCTCTTCAATGGTGAAGGTCAACTTACCAACCAAGCAGCAGGGATGGAGGTAGGTATGTACCTTGGTCTCTGTTCTCTAAGTCTGCAAGATATCAAACAAGAAATGGATGTCTGGAAGCAAGTTTGGGAAGAGAATCCTGAGTTCGAAGAACAAGAGTATGAGTCCATTCCAGAAGGTGCAGTCAATGCCAAATATGTCGACTGTTACAATTGGGTTGGTTTGGCCACTGATGGCTGTGGAAACAGTATTGGTATTGATTTGAACCCTGGCCCAAAGGGAAAGATTGGTCAGGTTATTGTCTGGGGTAAGGACCACTGGGATGATAGAACTGTGATCCATGACAATTGGACTGATTTCCTTAAGGAAGCTTGGGAACATTTGAACGAGGAGGGGTTTTACACTGTTGACAGAGAGTACAACGTCTATGACCTCCCAGAAACTAATTACATTGATTACCTCTATGAGAAGAAGCTGAAGGAGTATGGTCGGGGGTGATGGGAGAGATAGAGTTACAGCAGCTAATACAGCTCGCCAAAATGAATTACAAAACATTTAAGGTTACTTTGTAATACTTTGCAACATCAGGAGTAATCCAGCAGTTTTCATATCTAGATATTGCTTCCAATATGGCTATGTCTTCGCTTCTTTTCACCTTTTCAGCCCACTATCAGAGCAGGAAAACCAGACCTGGGACTTCATCATGATGAATTAGCGTTGCCCTATTAGTGATCACGTGCTCTGAGTGAAAAAATGCCAGATACCATCCGGACACCACGCCATCTCGAACAAACTTTTTTTCTTGAAACTTCGAAAACCCATGAAATGTAAAGTTCCAAAAAGACCATAGAAATAGTCTGCTTTTAGCTTAAATTGATTATTCTTGATTATCAAAATGTCCACTGAAACTGCTTTGGCTTACGCTGCTTTGATCTTGTCCGACTCTGACGTCGAAATCACCTCCGAGAACTTGTTGGCCCTTGTTGGTGCCGCTAACATCCAAGTTGAGGGTATCTACGCTGACTTGTTCGCTAAGGCTCTTGAGGGCCAAAACATCAAGGCTTTGTTGACCAACTTCTCTGCTGGTGCTTCTACTGCTGCTGCTCCAGCTGCTGGTGCCGCTGCTGCTTCTGGTGAGGCTGAGGCCGCTGAGGAAGAGAAGGAGGAGGAGAAGGAAGAGTCTGATGACGACATGGGATTCGGTTTGTTCGATTAAACAGTTTGATCAAGATCTGCAATTCCAAATTATTTGAAAGATCAATGAACAAGATGTTGATATCGTTTTGAATGAATGGTACTTTATGCTGGGTTTTAATGGTAATGAAGAATTTGGGTTTAGTGAACTGAATAATTTGAATAATAAGAAAAACAAGAAGCCGTGTCGTAGGACCTACGTATTAGTTATGGAGAGCGCAAATGATGGTAGATGTGTTGGGAGATGGAACAATATTCATACGGTACCGACATTTAACGAAAATCCTGGACAATCCTACTGTTGCACTTCATTTTGACTTGAAAATACAGTACGTAGCTACATACTTATCCATTCTCAAGTGAGATCATCTAGTACCTTACACTCTGCTTGTATGAGTATCATTTGTCATTTGTACATGCCAATCAACATATGCTTCAAACAACAAAGAGGAACGCCGGAAATACTACGACACCCTTCACAAATAACCTTTTTTTCTTTTATACATTAAGATTTATTGATTATGCTTATTTCTTCTTCTCAGCCTCGGCCTCAGCAGCGTCTCTAGCTCTCTTAGCTCTGATACCGTGGTACTTCTTCTCAGATCTGGCCAATCTCAAGGTTCTGTAAGCAGATTGCTCTGGAACAACAACAGCTCTTGGCTCGGACTCAGCAGCTGGTTGAACAATTGGGAAGGAAGCGGCAGTAGACAAAACTTGCTCAGTCTCAGCAGCCTTGCCCTTTCTTGGGAAGACAATCAACTTAGATTGGTACTCCTTCAATCTTTGGACGTTCAATTCGAAGATCTCAGTGGATCTGTTTTGACGTCTGTGGTCGACGGAGATACCAATGGTTCTGGCGTAAGCAGCAGTCAAACCAGCAGCCTTGATCTCTCTCAAAGTGAAACCTCTACCGGCTCTAACCTTTCTGTTGTACTTGATGGTTGGGGCTCTGACGACCGGTCTCAAAGCATCCAATGGTCTTGGAGCAATCTTAGCAGCCTTGGCGGTTCTAGCATCTCTTCTGGAAGCCTTCTTACCAGCTTGGTCGAAGTGAACCTTGACACGTTCTTGCCAGTGCTTTCTGAAGTGGTTCTTCAATAATGGTAGATTCTTGGAAATAGCTGGCAAAAGTTAGTACTCCTATTCAGTTCGATGATCTTGAATCCAAAAAAAAAAGAATGTGAATGGTGATATGGATATAATCATAGGTGGTGAAATCAAGTTTCTGATGGTGCTTCCAAGTGTTATTCTATGTTATGAATGCCATGCTGTCAGAGCTTTTATAATGTGGTGTGGATGCAGGGTATCTTGGGCCCCTGGAACGGTCTTCGTGTGCCATACTTGGTTCCCATCCATATCAAGTCATTCCTTCATTTCTGATCACATTTGTAGAGTGACATACCCATTGTGAATTGTGTTACTGCTTAACGAACCAGAGTGATAACAACACCAGTCTGGAATTTTGTCAATTTTTTTGTGTTTGGTGAAAAAAAGCCAAATCCCACATCGCAGCATAACCTTTCTGTTTTGGGTCTGTCTTTTGTTGGTGGAGCTTTATATGTATGGGTGTTTCGAAGTAGTCGTGGCCACAACAGGAAAAACACAGTCACAGAAGCTGGAACCGCCACAACAACAAAACAGAATCAAGTGCGAAAAAGTTTCCGCGAATTCGAGCTGGGCTTGTGTGGGTGAAAAAACAAAATTATTATTTCTTCGAAGTGCTTCAGTTTCAACCTGTACCAAAACTAGCAATCATGTCCGCTGCTAAAGTTAAGTCTGTTCAAGTATGTGCGATTGTCAGAGAGAGTGAAACTAGAGAATCATGTCTGTGCGTACATCAAGAGCCATTCCCAAAAGGCTAGATCTCCAGTCAGAAGAAGTTTCATGTACCAATCCACCATTTCAATCAACAGAGGGCGAAGTTTACATGAAGAACTCTACAATCTATTATCAAGGAATGTATCCGCCATGTTCTCATAAAACCATCTACTCTATCTATGGCTTTTTGGCCAAATCAGGAACTATTGCAACAAGATCCGACATCATACAAGCAGCCATCTCGAAATTTTTCACCCCCAGCACCACCAGTTCAGAATACTAACTATACACGCAGACCTTCGGTAAGAAGAAGTCCGCTACCGCTGTTGCCCACGTCAAGGAGGGTAAGGGTCTAATCAAGGTTAACGGTGCTCCAATCACCCTTGTTGAGCCAGAAATCTTGAGATTCAAGGTCTACGAGCCATTGATCTTGGTTGGTTTGGACAAGTTCGCCAACGTTGACATCAGAGTTAGAGTTACCGGTGGTGGTCACGTCTCTCAAGTCTACGCTATCAGACAAGCTATTGCTAAGGGTTTGGTCGCTTACCACCAAAAGTTTGTTGATGAGCAATCCAAGAACGAGTTGAAGAAGGCTTTCGTCTCCTACGACAGAACCTTGTTGATTGCTGATGCCAGACAACCAGAGCCAAAGAAGTTCGGTGGTCGTGGTGCCAGATCCAGATTCCAAAAATCTTACCGTTAATATCTTTCATCATTTATCAACAACTTTGTTTTATGTACAGTGCTATTTTTTTGACTCTATATAAACTAATATAAAAGGCTTAGGGATATGTTTGTAGATGCTTAGTTGAGACTGATAATTCTTTTTGCTTCAATAGTGACTAGATAAATAGATGACTTGGTCAATGGCCAAAACCTGAGCTGATGACTAAGCGAAACGCGTCCTCGCGTGCTCCGGGCCAAATTTCTCTTAACGCGTCCCCAAACAAAACAAAAACAATACCCTCCAAAGCTACAGGCTCCTTTAAAAGCAAGAATAGAGGGTATTCTACTGACTAGTGATGCTTACGATGGACACTGTATCACTATCCACGGTTCTCACGCCACCAGTCGCGTCAAAAACTACCCCTGTTACGATCAAGACAGAGTATCCAAACAACACAAACCAGGATACTCGGAAAGGCCTGAGGCTATCACAACCTACATTGCTGGATGAGCGAGAATCACGAGGAGGAAGTGCATCCTCATCTCAGAGTTCTCTATCGACATCTAGCCTCTCAAACTTGCCTGAGATCGACGGTTTCAATGGCGAGCCTCTAAGTGAAACATCACAGGAGTACATTGATGGATTGATAAAGGAAGTGAATGGGACACTTACAGATGGATTGGATAGTGACCTTGGTATACTTCTGAAGAAATTAATTTATTCTCTGGAGAAAACTAAGCACAAAGCCAACTCTTATAAGATCAAGTCCGAGTTGTTGTCCATATCTTCCAAGGATGCTGATATGCGGTACGAAGTTGAGAACGGTTTGATTAAAAGAGAAGTGGAAAGTCTCAAGACCCAGGGAGAGAACCTCACATATTTGATGAACAAGAGCAATAAACAAAAACTTGTGTTAAAGAAGTACAAGAATGAAATCCAGAACAAGAATCGGGAGATTATTGAGTTGAGAGAGAAGTTGAGCACCCTCTCTGGTGGGAAGAAAAGAAAACTCTTCAGATCGAACACGACCACTGAGGTGGACAATAAGGGGAATATGCTGGATACATTGGGAATGTTGGCATCCCAAGTGTTAACTGAGGAGGAACAAAACAATCGCAAGAGGTGATTTTATGAATACAGTCTGATTATGATAAATTTTGGTTTGGAATGTACCGCGTGTTTCAACTACAGTTATCAACACTTTAGTTGAATCATGGCATCTCTTCAATAAATATGGTTTGTGTATTGGAAATAAATAATGGTCAATAAATAAGGAATAAATAAGGCAGATAAATAATCAGTGAGCACTATGATGACTCGGCTGGCAACTCAGCAGAAATATCACCAATCAATGAAGGTTGCTTTCTCAATTGCAACCCACTCAACTTGTCGTACTCACCGGAAATGATTCTCTCGATAATCAAGTTATCACGCTCTCTAATCTCAGCCAAGGTCTTACCCTCGTTGTTCAACTTGGCGATGGCATCTTCAGCAGATTCAGTATCTTCAAGTGCTCTCAGTTTCAATTCTCTCTCTGCCCATTCGTCAATGCCCTCTTCGTCCTTGAACAAGTGTACACCAACCAAGATAATCAAGCCTGGAACAAGACCATAGTAACTAAGCTTTTCCCAGCCCTCTTCGTTGCCCCTTCTAACCACTTTCCACTCAATCTCACCATTTGCCTTCTCATAAGGAACCTTGTCGATGATGTCACTGCTGGCACCATTCTCCAAGCTAGGTAGCAATCTCTGCAAGTCGGCATAGTTCTGAGAGTAGAGCTTTGCCTGACTAGTGCTCATCGTCAGCCACTTGAAAAGACCAACGTTACGCTGGGTGGCGAGTAGAGATAGCTGAGCAATGCGGTGGAGCTCCATGTCGGAAGGTTGACGAGGTGAGCCGTCTGCGTTCTGGTAGATCTTGGATGCTGGTGGAAGGGAATCAATCAGGTAACGAATGTCCTCCTCGACGCGTGGCTTGTAGGCAGCAGAGATAGCGGAGCTGTGGAATTTGCTGCAATTGGCAATGGCCATCCTCTTCAGAGCAGAAGATGCAGGAAGTGAGCGCAGCATTGTTTTTTTGGCGTTTCTTGATGTCTTTGTTTGGTGAAGAGAGAGAGTTGTATCCCTTTTTTTTCTTCTTTTCAACTTTTCCCCATTTCGAGATCGTGGCCGGAACTTTCACTACATACAACTAAAGTTGTGCTATGGACAAGACAAATATTCTATTAAACAACAGTCTGTTTTCAATGTTGAAGTACGATGACTTCGTCCTCTTCGTCGTTCTGAGTGCTGTTCTCCAGCACATGCGCACCCAGACTTTGAAACTGCCGTTCATCAAGCTTGGTATAGACAGGAGGACCCTCAACCGCCAGTTCTTGTAGTTGAACGGCATCAACTCTCTCGTTATAGTCGTGATCCACCAGTGGGCCATGGAAGTTCTTCTTTCCCCATACAAACCACATAATTGTCACCACTAGAGTAAACAGTCCAAAAACAAGCGATGCATAGTTCATACTTCTCCCAGTGACTGGTAATCTTGGAGGCATACTTAGCACAAATATTGTAAACAACAACCAACCGGCACTAATCGAATTAATAATGAATCCGAAATACTTTAGTTTGAAGGCAGCTCCTCTGACTTTTCGACGACCACCAAGCATTGAGGACACAATGGGGATCAATGAGGCTGCACAGAGCGAAATGACTGCAGCACCGACAAATGCATTAAACGCAGCAGTGGACACAAGAGATAGCAACCCCAGTGCATATGACACTCCCATTGACAGTAGCACAGAGTATTTCGGAACTTTTGAAACGGAGTCTGAATGGACATATGTCCACAATTCACCCATTGGCAATGCACCATCTCTTGACATGGAAAATACAGCTCTTGATGATGTGGCAATGGAACTGATACCAGAAAACACTAGATTTCCAATAACCATAATCACCAAGAAGAACGAAACCAACGTTGAATTAGTGGCAAGTTTAAAGATTAAAATAATGGGCATAATGCCATGGTTCTGGTCCACAAGAAGATCAATATCTGGCAGCACCGCAAGAATAGGAATCAAGAAAATGAAGCCAGAAAACCCAGCGAGTAACACTGAAATGACAATTCCTCTTGGAACATTCTTCTCTGCATCCTTCACTTCTTCAGAGACTGCAGGCAATAGGCCAAATCCTTGCATCATGAAATTAGCCTGCTGAAACCCAATGATAAATGCCATTGATGGAGTCCATCCAGACCTTGAATTGTCAAAATGTGTAAAAATATACTTCATGCTGTGATACTCTCTGGCGAATATTAGAAGCAAAATGTCTATGAGAAGAATGGCGTAGATGATCCAGTAGACACAGATCTTGTTGATCAGTTCCAGATACCTGCTGAAATACAAATTCACCACACCACACACCGTCACCACCAGATAAAACACCAACATGTTTATCACTGAGTTGATCTCGTAGTCTGAATCCACCAGTCCAAAGACTGACAGCACAAACGTTGCTCCTGCAAATGTGATGCTGACACTCATGGTCCAGTTCCCAATCAACAGGAAAAAACCAGTGAACCAGGAGCATATCAGGCTATATTTGGGTTTCGCTATAATGGCAGCACCTCCATGAAGTTCAATAGGATACTTTGACGATATCTCAGCCAGTGATAAGGCGCAGCATATGGAGAAGAGGTATACAATAATGTACCCAAACATAATAGTCGCCGGTCCACCATCGACGAGCGCATTTCGCATCGTTGTCCCTAAACTCAGCGGTGCAGACATTAATCCAAACCCAAGGCCAATGACAGATGTGATGGTGAGGTTCTTGCTCAGGTTCTGCTCGTACTTGAACCGTTCCGTATGGACAACGTGATCCACCATATCATTCTCAATGGTCTCTGAAATGTGGTTTATGAGCCTGTTCGTGAGCGAGTGCTCACCGTATGTGCTCTGCTGTGAACGTCTGTGTGACATTGTCGACAGGACACCCTTGGCGTGGGTGGCTTATTGTCGATGAGCTCTTAACTTCATGCTCTCTACCTGGAACGGTGAAATTCGGAGATGTCTAAAAAGAGAAAGTTCCGCCAAATCCCAAGCCGGGTAATACTATTTGAAAGAAGTGTCTGTCTACGAGACATCAGAAAAACAATTATAGGCATTACAACAAGACACTGAAAAGAAGGCTAGTCTAGTGACCTCTGACATAAGTCTCAGCAAATCTCTTCAAGGAATGCTCCTTGGAGGTGATGTACTCGTGGTCTGGCTTAGATGGGTCAAAATCAGCTGGTCTAGCATCGTACACCATCTTGGATGGGATTGGAGTCAATCTAACGTCGTTCTCAGCATCAAAGAAAAACACAATAGAGTATCTATCCTCGCCATCAGTTGGTAGTTTGACTCTGTGCAAAGTAGACTTCAAAATGCTGTTGGTCCACTGGGACAACTGATCAGCAATGTTGACAACAATTGGAGCAGCTTTGCCCTGTTTGATGTACTCCGGATTTGGAGATGGAATGTGTGGGATCGGCTTCCATTGGCCACTCATATCAAAGAGTTCTAGACCTTCTTCACCCCTTTGTTGGAATAACAGAGTAACGGAGCCATAGTCGGTGTGGGCACCTGCTCTGATGGCCTGGTCAGCATCTAGTTTCGAAGTGGCAGGGTAGTGCAGCATCCTCATTGAGGTCATGGATGTGCCTTCTGGTCTGTGTCTGTCACTGAACCAGTTCTTACCACCCTTGTCCTCGTCAATCTTCAGACCCATAGCTAATAGGTTCAAGATTCTGGTACCAAGGGCAAACATCTTCAGAGTCATCTTACGAATAAACTCGTAGTTCTCAGTACCATGGGCAAACATCTCTGGCAACTGCTCCCTCTTGAAGTCGCCGGTGACAAAGTTAAACAAACCAAAGTTGAAGGCCTCCTTTGGGTCACCCTTGGATTGCAATTCAGGATCCAAATTCTCCTGGTTGAAAGTAGTGTAACCGCAGTCATCGGCATCAATGGCAAAGGACTCCTTGTATGTCTTGTCTAGTTGGAAGAACTGCTTGGAAAGCTCAAAATAGTGGTCAACCTCTTCTTGTGTGAAGTCATGACCATCGACGAAAAGGAAACCTTGAGTATGGAAACCATCAAGGATCTGGTCAGCAGTTGCTTGGTCTAGAGAGGAAACATCGACAATCTTCAGTGGGTTTTCAGCAGGCATCTTGAGTAGTATATTCCTGGTGAGAAAGGATTCAAAATAATTTAAGCCGGTTATAATTTTCAACTGGGTTAGACTTCTTATCAGTTAATACAATACCTCTCGGCCAATAACACTGAGCTCATCTCCTCCGACAAGTTTCTTATCGCGAACCATGTGAGGAATACCCCTTAAAAACTTTGATTTGAGTGGGCCATGTACCATGTACCCCTAAACGACTTTGGGCCTGAGCAGTGGTCTCATTTTTGCCTCGAGTACTATAGTCAGATCTTTACACCGTTTTTAGAAGGCTAGTTATGCTTCTATCCTCTCTTAAAGTTCAGGTAGGCCATCACCGATGTATCTGACATCGAAAAGTGCCCTAAGAGACTAGAGTGAATCTTTGAAGAGTGCAATCTGTCACCTCCAACCCAAGCCGGTACACGCTAAAGGTCTGATCATTAAACGTGACTGGTCAAGTGACATTGAGTAATCACGAGCACACCTCGACTCAGCAGGCGTAATTTCTATCACATCCTCGAGACATTCAAAAAGTTCAAAATCGACAAAAACAAGACACACACACAAGACAACGCCACCCCTCTGTAAATTAAACATCACACAATGTCCCACGAAGGTGAAGAAGAACTCCTCGAATACTCCGAGCCAGAAGACAACCTAGTCACCGAGCCAACCGCTACTGAGTCTGCTTCCAAGGAAGGTGATGACAAGAAGGGCTCCTACGTCGGTGTCCACTCCACTGGTTTCAAGGATTTCCTTTTGAAGCCAGAGTTGTCCCGTGCCATTGTCGACTGTGGTTTCGAGCATCCTTCTGAAGGTTAGTACCATCACATTTATTCCTCCATGTGGTGTGCTAAAGTCTGCTTTTGACGTTTTCCTGCGCTGTCTGAAGTTATAAAAATGCTGCTGGTGACACGCGTCACCTCCTTGTGTCCTTTCTTATGGAAAAAAAAAAAAAACATCAACACAATTGTACACATCAGGATCACATAGTATCCTCTTTCCTGTCACATTGACAAGCAACCCCTATCCCTACATTTTTATAACGTTCAATCACCCAGAGAACTTTCTAAAATCTGCTACTTTTGCCACCACAAGGATTCTTACCCCTCCCCCTTTGGACCCAATATTAACCAACCCAAAATAGTTCAACAAGTCTGTATCCCACAATCTATCCACGGTACTGATGTTTTATGTCAAGCTAAGTCCGGTCTGGGTAAAACTGCTGTCTTTGTTTTGTCCACTTTGCAACAGTTGGACCCAGTTCCAGGTGAAGTCTCTACCGTTGTCATTTGTCACACAAGAGAGTTGGCCTACCAAATTCGTAACGAATACCAGAGATTCTCCAAGTACATGCCAGAAGTCAAAACTGCCGTCTTCTACGGTGGTACTCCAATCAAGAAGGATGCCGAGCTATTGGCCAACAAGGACACCACTCCACACATTATCGTTGCAACCCCAGGTAGATTGAACGCCTTGTTGAGAGACAAGTACCTACGCTTGAACAATGTCAAGAACTTTGTCATTGACGAGTGTGACAAGGTTTTGGAGGCTGTCGACATGAGAAGAGATGTCCAAGAGATCTTCAGAGCCACCCCTCACGAAAAGCAAGTCATGTTCTTCTCTGCCACCTTGTCCCAGGAGATCAGACCAATCTGTAAGAAATTCTTGCAAAACCCATTGGAGATTTATGTTGATGATGAGGCCAAATTGACCTTGCACGGTTTGCAACAATACTACATCAAGCTGTCTGAGAAGGAGAAGAATAGACGTCTTGCTGAGTTGTTGGATTCATTGGAATTCAATCAAGTGATCATCTTTGTCAAATCCACTGCTCGTGCTGATGAGTTGAACAGAATCTTGAACGCTTCTAACTTCCCATCTATTGCCATTCACTCCGGTATCCCACAAGAGGAGAGAATTGCCCGTTACAAGTCCTTCAAGGACTTCCAAAAGAGAATCTGTGTCTGTACCGATGTCTTTGGTAGAGGTATTGATATTGAAAGAATCAACTTGGCCATCAACTACGATCTGCCAAACGAGGATGACCAATACTTGCACAGAGTTGGTAGAGCTGGTAGATTCGGTACTAAGGGTTTAGCTATCTCCTTTGTTTCTACTGAGGATGACGAAAAGGTTTTGGCTAAGATCCAAGAGAGATTCGATGTCAAGATTGCTGAATTCCCAGAAGGTGGTGTTGACCCATCTACCTACATGAACACCTAAGTGTCTATGACTTTCTAAAATAGTCTGGTTTATATCGAAAAGTCACTTTATGGGTGTTGAAGCTTATGTAAAGATGTAGACTTCTTCTTATTCCTTTTTTTTTTTTTTTTTTTTTTCCTTTCAACTTCACCATGATTATATAATATGGTAGGCGCCACACTATTATAAACAAAAAAATTCCTACACTACAAATCAACGTAAACATACAACATTACAACGCATTCACTCGCCGATATGGATGACGATTTGTATGATGAGTAAGTATCTATCAATTAATCAGTCTCTGTTCTGACTGTCTAACACTCTAAACAGATTCGGTAACCTCATTGGCGATCCATTGGACTCTGATGCTGAATCTGAGGATTCTTTCCAACCACTAGAGCAGCCCGCTCAGGATGACGTGGAAGTCCCAGATGCCACTGATGAAACTCGTGTTATAATACAAGAAGACAAGAAGCACTATCTGACTCTCTCTGAAACATTTGGACCCGGGGTCGAAACTATTGTCCAGGAGTATGATAACCAAGACATTAGTGTTCCGTTAGTTCGACCTGAAGATGAGAAGGACACCTCTAAGGTCGAGGATTTTGAGGCTCCAAAGACTAACTACTCTAAAGAGTATATGATTGATCTTCTCAAGGTACCATCAAAGATTCGTAATGTGTCATTTGTTGGTTGTCTAAACTCAGGAAAGACTTCACTACTGGATTTGCTGGTTCTGGAAACGCATCAATTGAGTCATGTCAGCAGCAACAAGCAACCAAGATATACAGACAACACAAAAATAGAGATTGAGAGAGGTATTACATTGAAATCGACCACTATGACATTGTTGTTGCAGGACTTATCCAAGAATTCTTCGGTCTGTAACATCATTGACACCCCAGGTCATTCTAACTTTCTTGATGAGGTCGCTGTAGCCCAGAGAGCCTCTGATATATCTGCAGTGGTGGTGGACGTTGTTGAAGGTGTTACTCTAGGGTGCAAGAAGGTGATTGACAATGCTATTTTGAACAATTTGCAGGTTGTTCTGATAATCAACAAGGTTGACAGGCTGATATTGGAACTTAAATTGCCCGTGCTGGATGCATTCTATAAGATAAGGAACATCATTGATGAATTCAACACATGTATCCAAGAAAGCCAATTTGTCAGTGACTACAGTTACAAAGATGTTGCTTACTCGCCAGAGTTGAACAACGTTCTGTTTGCCTCAGCCCATCTCCAATTTGCATTCAACCTCAGATCTTTTGCCCAGTTGTACTTCGAAAGATATGGATCCCATAATGCAGATATAGATTCATTTTCTAAGAGACTGTGGGGTGATGTCTATTATGATGATG
Source organism: Barnettozyma vustinii (assembly GCA_030569515.1). Lineage (NCBI taxonomy): Eukaryota > Fungi > Ascomycota > Saccharomycetes > Phaffomycetales > Phaffomycetaceae > Barnettozyma > Barnettozyma vustinii. Next base: position 17,960 of record JAJMLD010000047.1, read on the forward strand.
TTTCGAATAAGTTTAACAACAAGGCCAATGGAAAGAGATCCTTCATCTATTTCATTCTGGAACCAATCTACAAAATTGTCACACAAGTCCTCACAAAGGATGTCAAAGATCTTCAAACAGTAATCTATGATAACTTTGGAGTAGGTTTATCCAAGAAACTGATCAGCACCACTACAAACCCCCAAATCATACTCAAAGAGACATTCAAGCTAGTTTTTGGTGATGTCTCAAATTCATTCGTCGATATCTTGCAGAATCTGAAATCTCCAGAGGACCGGACCCAAGAGAGTCTGCTCATCAAAAGAGAAAGTACCGACTCTATATCCGATGCTCTCTCCAAGGCATCCAGTGAAGGTCCACTAGTAGCCAGTATCGTGAAGGTGGTTGATGTAAACCTCGCATTGGTGAGAGTCAACTCTGGTATCCTGACAAAGGCAACGAAGATAAAGGTTCTAGGAGAGAACTATATTGATGATGATGACGATTTCAAATTGCAGAGAGTTGACGAACTCTACCTCTCTTGTGGTCGTTACAAACTCCCTATCAAGTGTGCATCTGCGGGATCTTTGGTTTTATTAGGGGGAGTTGAAAACATTTCCAAATCAGGAACCATTTTCAGGAGTGAGGATGAATTTGAAACTCTCTCAGTTTTTAAACCAATTGATTATCTTATCCAGCCTGTGTTTAAGATTATCATTGAGCCAAGTGTCCCATCAGAATTGCCAAAGTTGCTTGAAGGATTAAGATGTATCAACAGGCTGTACGCTGGTGTTGAAATCAAAGTGGAAGAAAGTGGTGAACATGTCATATTTGGTTCCGGTGAATTGTATCTGGACTCCTTGCTCTATGACTTGAGATATCAGACAAAAATTGACATAAAAGTGAGTGACCCCATAACTAAGTTCTCTGAAACTGTGTTGGATCAATCTTTCACCAAGATCTCTATCAAGTCGACTAATGAACAGAATTCAATCACAATCATTGCAGAGCCTCTGGATGATATGCTTGCCAAAGATGTTGAAAGCGGTAAGGTTAAGGTTGAGGCTGGCAAACGAATCAACAAGGTCCTGCGAGAGAAATACGGCTGGGATTCGTTGGAGGCCAGATCTCTTTGGGCTTTTGGTCCTTCTGATAACGGTCCAAATGTTCTTCTTGACGATACCATTCCCGATGATGAAGATGACATTGATTTGCTGAAGACTGTGAAAGATTCGATTATCCAAGGTTTCCAATGGAGTTGTCGTGAAGGCCCATTGGCAAATGAACCTATCAGAAACATCAAATTCAAGATCATTGATTTTGACCTCTCACACAACCCACTACATAGAAGCAATGGTCAGATCATTCCGATGGTTAGAAAAGCATGTTACGCAGCAGCCCTGATATCGACACCGAAGCTAATGGAACCACTCTATGCCTTTGAGATTTTGACCAAGTCAACGAAATCGATCGACCTGATTGATAAAGTCTTGGATAGAAGAAGAGGTGCCATTTTGAAGGATGAGCCAGTTGGTGGATGCCAGTTGTATAGGGTTCAAGGTATGATCCCAGTGATTGACTCAGTTGGATTTGAAACAGATGTCAGAGTGCTAACTCAGGGGGATGCTCTCATCTCCTTCTTCTTTTATAAGTGGGCAGTTGTTCCTGGTGATCCTTTGGACAAGGATTTGATTATCCCAAAATTGAAGCCGGCATCTATTGGCAGTCTTGCAAGAGATTTTGTGGTGAAGACAAGAAAGAGAAAAGGATTGATTGGGGAACCAAACTTGTCCAAGTACATTGACCAAGAATTGGTTGATTCCTTGAAGGAGTTAGGGTTATTAGAATAGTGAATAAAAAAATTCATTTGTATTATACATATCATGACATTCTTTGTAAATCTTATCTTCTGTTGTTACGTCTGCTCTTGCCTGGACGTTTAGACTTACCTTTCATCTTGGAAGCATTGAAGCCAGACACATCAGCAGAGGATTCAGCATCATTCTTTCTCTTAAATCTCTTCATACCACCGGATCCGTATTTAGCATTCTTAGCAGCTCTCTTACCATTTGGCTTATGTCTCTTCTCTTTTCTTTCATCCTTGTCAGCAGCAGCTTCCTCAATGGCAATATCAAAGGCATCACCGGAAATCTCATCATTCTGTCTCTTTCTCTTCAAGGACTTGATCTTATCTAAGGTCTCTCTCTTCTCCTTTTGACGGGCTTGCAATGTCTGGTTCTGCACTTGCTTACCAAATTTCTTCAAGTCTCTCTGTCTTCTGGCATCAACGGCAGCCTTCTTCTCAGAAGCCTCCTTAACTAGTTTTTGTTTCAATTTGTCCATGTGTTCATCCGATTTGATCATCTCAGCAAAGTAGTCTTGAGGTCTGGTGAATGGAACCTTCAATTTCAACAGATTGGCACGACCAATTAAGGTGGCGTTGAAAGCCTGTTTGTAGAATGCAAGTTCACGATCAGTGTCATCGTAAATGTCTTTGATCTGTGGCTCAACTGGTTCAGAAGATGTTATGGATTGGTGTTCTTGAAATGTATACTTCTTCCATGGAATTTGAATACGCTCTAGAGCATTGTTGATTGCAGACGCGTTATTGATTGTGAGCTTAGTATGTGGAACAACATCGGCATCAGAATCGAGTTCGACATCTGAGAGTGGAACGTCCTCTTCATCTTCCTCTTCTTCTTCCTCTTCTTCTTCCTCTTCTTCTGCTTCTGCTTCTGCTTCCTCTAGTTCCTCTTCACTGTCACTTCTAGCAAGCTTCTCTAAATCCAGAAGGTACTCTTCCATCTCTGAATCATCCACAATTGGGATCTCGGTGTTCTCCTCATCATCGCCCTTAGCAGCAGATTTGGCAGCAGCCTTCTGGGCCTTCTTTAGCTTTCTTTGTTCCTTTCTGGATAGTGTACCACTTTCATATTCTTCTTGAGCTTCCTCTGCATCTTCTTCCTGCTCCTCACTATCGTTCTCAGCTTCAGCAGCCTCCTTGGCTATCAAGTCCTCCTTTGTCACAATTTGAGGAGCATCGCTCTTGACCTGGTCTTGTGCAGCTTTGACCCTAACCTTTTGCTCCTTTGCATGCTTATCAAGAACCTTCTTGTTGTGCAAGGACTCTTTCAGTTTACCCTTACCCATCTTGACAGCAATATAGAATTTGTCCTATTTGAACTCTTCCCTACCAACCTCTTCCTTTGAAAATTTTAGAAAGGAAAAATTTTGGCGATGAGCCCCCGGAAATTGATCCAGTCGGGTAACCCCGGATCTCGTTTAGGAAAAAAAGCTTCTCCACTTGCATCAACGAAAAAAGCGCCAGGTAAAGTTTCACTCCTCCTCTTCACCTACCCGCGGTCCAGCCCAATCGTGGAACATAAGAGATGTCTGATAAGGTTGCCAAAAGAGATAAATTCCTTAGCGTCTTCCCTGAGCTTGTAGAGGAACTGAACGACGTGCTCAAGGAGTACGGTATGCCAGAAGATGCCATTACCTGGTTCACAGACAACTTGAATTACAACACACCAGGTGGTAAGCTGAACAGAGGTATTTCTGTTGTCGACACATACATCACTTTGAAAGGTCTCAAATCCATTGATGACTTATCCAAGGAGGAATACAAGAAAATTTCTATCTTGGGTTGGTCCATTGAGCTCTTGCAAGCTTACTTCCTAGTTGCTGATGACATGATGGACAAGTCCATCACCAGAAGAGGCCAGCCATGCTGGTACAGAAATGAGAATGTTGGTAATATTGCCATCAATGACGCTTTCATGCTGGAAGGTGCCATTTACATCCTGCTGAAAAAGTACTTCAAAGGTGAGTCCTACTACGTTGATCTATTGGAGTTGTTCCATGATGTAACTTTCCAAACAGAAATTGGTCAACTGTTGGACTTGATCACTGCTCCAGAAGAGTCTGTTGATTTGTCAAAGTTCTCCTTGAAGAAGCACTCTTTGATTGTCATTTACAAGACTGCCTATTACTCATTCTACTTGCCAGTTGCCCTTGCTATGTACGCGGCTGGTATCAATGATGAAAAGGACTTGAAGCAGGCCCATGATGTTTTGATTCCATTGGGTGAATACTTCCAAGTTCAAGATGATTTCCTAGATTGTTATGGTAAGCCAGAAGATATTGGTAAGATCGGAACCGATATCCAGGACAACAAGTGCAGCTGGGTGATCAATGTCGCTTTACAAAAGGTCAATGATGGGCAGAAAAAGATATTGGACGAGAACTATGGTGTCAAGGATGACGGTAAGGAGAAGATTGTGAAGAAGTTATTCAGCGAGTTGGGTATTGACAAGACCTACCGCGAATACGAAGAGAAGATTGCTAGTGAATTGAGACAAAAGATTGCCAACGTTGATGAATCTAGAGGGTTCAAGAAGGATGTCTTGACACAATTCCTAAACAAGATTTACAAGCGTCAGAAATAGATGATGCACCACCAAAATAAAATAGAGTTTGCTTTGTTCCTTAAAAACTTTGTACATTGTAAATAAAAGTGTATTTAAAAAGCCACTGGACCTTGGAGCCAGTTCTGATGAAAGATGAATATAAAAAGAAATCAAATATTGATTCCTAATGTGGATTGTTTTGTGCTGTCATGACCATTCGTTTAAACATTGACTCTCTCCAATTCCTCTCTACCAGCCTTGGTGTACAAGTACTCGTTGTAGTCTCTGGCTTGAACCCACCATTCCCAGACTAGAATACCTGGAACAACGATGAAGAAGGCTTGGTTTCTAACTCTTCTGAAGACGTTGAAAATAGCACTGTGGGCAGCACCCTTCAATGGTCTCTGAGCAAATGGAGAGACAGCGTAGGTAGTGACACCCTTTTGGGTTGGGGAGCCCAAAGCACCCCACCAGCCCATGTAAGTCTTTGGATAAGGAGCACCAGCCATTTTGATATGTGTTGTATGTATGGATCCTATTCAATGTCGAAGAGGTCGTGTTTTTTCAATTTTTTATCGCTTTTGAAGAAAATTATATTTCAAAGTTTGTAATTGGCTGAATCTGGGACTGAGTTCCGGTAGAATATACATGTGATCTCACATGATAAGTGGTGCGAACTTTCCCCGGATGTGAGAGACACACAGAGAGACACAAAACAAAAACCCTTCCTATGGAACTTCTCTCCCTATTATTCAAAGCTGCAAACTCTACCCTCCCTAGAACAACCTCTTCAATTCACTCAATCCATGCCCTCTAGTCCTGACTCCCAAAAGTCTTTGGGAGAGCATCCACTGCCACGACTGGTGTCTCCCCGTTCACGGCAGCCTACTGGATCCCTTCTTGGGCAGATCAGTGAAACAGATTCTCAGAGAAATAGTGAGGACACAACAGAAACTGAAGACTCTTTGAAGGATGACGACGTTGGTTTGGAGTTCACCCCAGAGCATACTGTCACGTTAAAGCCTCCCGCAAAGAGTCAACTGCCACCTATTTTGGTTGACTCCCCTGCAAACAGGGCAAGAAATGCGAAACCCTACGAGCTCCAGAATAATCCACACAATGATGTCCATTCTAATTCTAGATTGCACAGAATCTACTCTGAGACAGAGACCTCTAATTTTGACTCCATCAATGGCCGAAGAATGTTCGATGATGATCGTTACAGACCACACAAAATCAGGCATGATCAATCCCCAGTCCCCAACAGGCATTTCTCTACAACCAAATTAAACTTCCCATCACGAAGCCTTTCACAAAACTACAGGGGGCCTCAATCCCTGAAAAGATCTCATGATGCAATGATAAATGGAACCGTAGGTATGGAAGATGAATACATTCCGAACCTTGACTTCAGTTCCATGGTCCAGAAATGGGCCAATGACAGTCAAATCGATCTAACCAAAGGTTACGACAGCTCTTTTGACTCAACGTTCAACGAAAGTGGCCCTCCATCTACCGCAGCCTCTGTTACATCCACAACAATGGGCCAATTGCATGCCCAAGTTGAACCAGTCTCTGTTCCTGTTCCGAAGAAAGATCACTTCAAGACTGACCTCACCAACGAAGAAGAAGAGTTGGTTTCAAAGCTACCAGAAAACTTTGTTGATCTACCATTTTCCGTACGACGCAAGATGTTGATTGACTTGGCCCCAGATGGAAACACTGAAGCGATTAATAAAGTTGTAAAAAAGAAGTTTAAGAGAAAGCCTTCAAATTCCCCGGCAATGAAGTTTTTGAATAGCTTCAATGAGAAGTCATCCAAACAATCAGATGGAGGACAGGTGATTTTGAATCATAGAGTGGGAAGCATTATAGGGTGTGGAGCTTGGGGTTTGGTCAGAGAAGGACACTCAACAATTAGCAATGAGATTAATGCAATCAAGATCATCCATACGAAGACACCGGCAGTGAAACGCTTCTTTAGGAAGGAAGTTTCTGTTTGGCATGAAATGCACCATTCAAATATCTTACCCTTGTTGAATATTGAAGAAACCCCAAGATGTATCTACTGTCTAACTATTAGAGCTAATGGGGGTACCTTATATGATCTGGTCTCCAAATGGGGAATGTACAACACCTCTACCTCACCATTCAACAGATTAGAGATGACAAAGAACTATGTTCTTCAAGTTGTTCCTGCTTTAGAGTACATGCATTCAAGAGGCTATGTTCATGGGGATGTTAAATTGGAGAATGTTCTATTACACAATAATTCAAATGGAACAAAAGTCTATCTTTGTGATTTTGGGATGAGTTTAAAGTTCAAGGATATTCCTATTGATATCTATGAAGAAGTTCATCTCCCAAATAAAGTTGCTGTGAAGAGAAGGCCATCCATCCCAAGATCTTCATCAGGAACTAAAGTGTTGAGCAACAGATCCACATCTTTGCAAAAACTTGTGATTGACAAAAGGAAGACGCATGATGATACCAGACTATCACTCCATTCCCCAACTTCGTTAGCCCCTTCATCATTAGAAGCTCCTGTCTTCAATTCGAAGTTTGAATTTGATTATCCAGACAAGAACGAGGATGATAAAGATGATCCCAATATTCCACATTCGCATATTGGTTCTTTACCATATGCAGCACCAGAACTCTTGGAGAGTTCACCTGTACCATTGGGCCCTTCTGCAGATATATGGGCATTTGGTGTCATGCTCTACACAATGCTTGTGGGCAAACTCCCTTTCCAACATCAGTATGAACCCAGATTACGTGCTATGATATCCGCTGGAAAATACGACAGTGAAGCATTGGAGCTTGCAACTAAGGGGGATTCCAATTTGATTGATGCAGTGAACGGCTGCCTGATTACTGACTTGACCAAAAGATTGAACTTTGAACAGATTTTTGAGCTTTTAAAGGCTTCCTTGTGTTAATATTGAAGTTTCAATAGCAATTTTGCTTGCTGAAACTCATTGGATGTATAATTTTACGAACCAAAGGTGATTCACCTTAATGATTAATGAAAAAATTTCGCAGTAATGTAACAAATACTCTAAATATGTTGTGGTGGGTTGCGGTAGTATCTTTGAATAGCTCATATGCAAAAAAAAGGTCGTACCCGGATTCGAACCGGGGTTGTCCGGATCAAAACCGAAAGTGATGACCACTACACTATACAACCATTTTCTGGGTGACACATTTGGACTGTTTGTGTCACTGTAACCACTTTTCCGTCGGTGCTCCGTCGGACTCATGTATATAATTAATTTATTTATTGGCCTGCGCAGTAATTGCTGTTATAGTTGTGAAGCGTATAGTGACTGATCTAGGGACAGTGCTAGTGGGTTAATACCTGTTTCGCAAGCTTATAATATATATGTGTATCTAGCCAGCCCTAACGAGTACGGAGAAGATATGGATCTCTTGAAGAGAGTCCATGGCCTCTTATATAGTAAATAGTGGTAATGTGTTGTCTGACATCTAGTTTGGAATTGCCATAATGGGACAAAACAATGTAAAGTTCCAAGGTAATATCCTAATAGGGTAAACTTCTGGATTAGGAAGGTGTACTCTATAACAATATATGTAAATTGTTACGTACAACTAGTATACTGATGATTTTAAAGAACTTAGGGTCTAAAATGCTTCACTTAGCTCCAAAATATATGTTAGTGATTAAAAACTCGATCCGTTTTACTGCATTTGAGTGAGGCACATTGACTTTTCTAGGATCCTATTCTACTACACCCGTGTACCTTTTTCCTAATTTGGTGTGCATACTGACCTGACAATATAGCCTAGTGTGCCGTTATACTACCTCACATCCTTGGATCAAGTAATTTTGATTGAGTTACGGACTGCTATACATTGAAGAATGGCACTTACTACGCTGTTGACTGTCAGTATGAGAACAGACGTGATAAGGCCCAACAAATGTGTTCACAAAGCATTTGAAATGGCAACATAATTGTTATAGTTTTCAGCTGTAATCCAAACTTGTGTCATTCTCAATTAACAAACTTGTGCCCTAGTAAATGCGCAGCGCTAGGTCTGTTTTTATAGTTCCAAACCAAACCAGACTGAATAAATCTCGAAAGCTCCTGATTATCAATTCCAAGCTTCTTTAGAAGCTGCGACTGTCCTGGAAGAGGACTGAAAGACGAACCATAGGTTTTCAGTCTTCCAGTACTGTCAAAATTGGAAAAGATGGGGGAGTTCTTATCCAAGAATGTGGAACTTCCATTCTTGTTGACAGAACCATGTTCGAATAAATCTTCTCTGAAATCCAAGATTGTTCTTTGTGAAGGTTGACCAATTAGCCTAACTATTGATTGGAACAGCTGCAACTCATTCTTTGAAGGGAAAAGCGGTTCACCAAAATACATCTCATAAATCAGCACCATAAAGGACCAAATATCAATCTTCGTATCATACCTGCATCCCAGCAAAACCTCTGGCGCCCTGTAGAACCTGGACTGGATGTAGGGATAAGTGACTTCATGGATCTGACATGATGACCCAAAATCAATAATCTTCAAATCAAAGGAGTTTGGCTTGGCCAACATGACATTTTCTGGTTTCAGGTCAGCATGGATGATATCATGTGAATGGATATAGTCCAATGCAGACAATAATTGTCTTGACCAAAGCTTGATGACATCGATGTGGAAACCTCTGTAATTAACGGACTCCAACAGCTCCAATAGGTTCACTGCAAGGAGTTCCGTGGAAATGCAGATATGGGATCTGAAATTAAAGTGCTCATAATATTCCAATACATGATCATGCTTTTGTAGTTTCTTCAAAATCTTAATCTCATTGATTGATTGGAGAGACCAATTCACATCATTCTTCATGATCTTAATGCCAACTGTCTTTTTCAGCTTGTGATCAGCACATTTGAGGACATTACCAAACATGCCTTTACCCAACATAGCAGTGACTTCATATCGGTAATTGACATGGTCATTGACGTTTATGATCAAATTCTTGTCCTTATCATCAAGCCCAAAGTTCTGTGAGTAATCTGAAGTTGTCCTTGTTCGAGAAGAAATCACATAGTATACCTCTGGAAATTTCATGATTTCTGTCTTCTCAAAGACATTCAGATCAATGGAAGGGTCGTGCTTGACTTCCTTGCAAGTTCTCATCTCCGAATGATCAAAGTTAGATTCCGAGCTCCATGAATGAAGTAATGCTTTGGTCTTTGAATGCAATTTGAGTGCAGCGAAGAGCTCATCAGTTGTTTTTAACCTTGATGGTTTGGATGTGTGTGAATGTGGGGATGTATTTGAGCCCAACGAAGATGGGATCTTTCTAGATGAAGTGGCCTTTGGAAGTGATGGCTTCCTAGCAGCGGAAGAAATAGGGGTGTATGCTGTAATGTTACTGATACCATTGGTAACAGTATATGACTTTTTGATGGTCCTATTCTTGGGTATGTTCAGTTTCTCCTTAAGGTTGGCAATTGAGGATTCATGTCTTAATTGACTGCTTCGGGTTGGCTTGATGACAGATGCAAAAGAGGAAGACAGATTGCCTTTATCAGCCTCCGAAACAATTCTCTTTTGGCTTCTCGGTATTGGGTATGTTGCCTTGGGTCTTGGCTTTGAAGGTGACTCTGATGATTCTCTGTGAGATGCCGTTGCCTTCGTTGCTGATTTCAAGTTAAATGTAGTGGTTGACCTAGTAAGTCTCTCAATAAGCGGTGTGTCATCATTTGAAGTGTTCTTGAGTCTCTTGGCTGTACTTGTTGAGACTGCTCTTTTGGGAGACTCTCGTATCGTTGGCGTCGTCTTACTTGGACTCTTGTTTGAAACCACCCTTGGTTTGAGCAGATTAGCAGTTCTATCACTAAGATTTGACTGAGAGATTGATCTTGGTCGAAGTGCTTTTAATCTTGTTGCACTTTTGCTTTCAGATTTGTTGGTTTTGGATGATCTTAATTTTGGTGACTGAATAGGTGTCGAGCTCTTTATGGAGGAATCGGAAGGATCAAGAGTTAGATCTGCAATTTGCCTCGATAGTGCCCTTAAATGAACTGACTTTTTGAGAGTACCAGTGCCTGTATCGTTCTTCACAATGGAGACAGGGGAAACACTCAAGGTATTGTCAATAGGCGACAAATTTTTTCTTCTCTTGTTGGGCAAATGACCTGGGGTTCGAGCAGGAGTTGCGAGTAGATTCTGGGGAACACTTGGGGAAGATGCGATTCTGGGTATTGCAGACGGTTTGAACTTGAGTCCATAGAGTTGTTCATCCAGTGGATGAATTGGAGCTGAGAACTGCCTCGTTTTCACAGGTATTCTGGAGTTGAAGGGAGCCAGCTTTGCATACTTGGATTGTAATGATGTGTTATAGGAGTCAGAGTCGGAACAATTGATATCAATACTTGATATGGACTCATTGTACCTCTGATCCATGATGATGTCAATGCTTCTTAAGGGGCAATTTTGAGGGAAGATGTCTGGTCGAAACGGTGGGAGTAGTGTTTTCAACTGCACAAACCCTATTAAGCCACCTCAATGAGACAGAATTAAACAAAACGCCACTAGTAACAACTGTGCTGGGATCAGACCAAAGCCTTGCGTTTGAGGCAGTTGTTTTGTTTACATTTCAACATCAGATCGCGAATTTCAACAATACAAAAAAAACAACATGAAATTGGCAACAAGAGAATCTCGAAGGCCGTGAGCGAGACAAAAGATGACAAAAGACGAAGAGAAGGCGAACATTGAGAGCCTCAACACTCGAGATCTTCTTCTTTTATCCCAAATTATTGAACAAAATGGTGGCATCTACCCAGAGAGCGAAGATTACTCTGCCAAACTGGACAAAATTCATCAGCAGTACACCAAGCACCCTGTTTTCCTGCTTTCTCACAACGAACTGCATGAAACTCAACTAGAAATCTCACAAGAACGACTAGGAGAGATAATTGAGGCACTGAAACAGCTCCACAGTGACAAAAGCGTCGTCCAGATTTGTGAGTTTTACTACCAACAGCGAATCAAGGAACTGGAGACCGGAATTCACACCCTCGAAACTCGTTTTGGCGAAGTGAGGAAGGAAGCCGCGGCTCAAAAATGAACAGCAAAAAAAGTAAAAAGTGACAAAGTAAAGCGACCCCTCTTTTTTGATCACGGGGTAAAGCTTTATAAAGAGTTATCAAAAAAAAAAGATTCCAAGATGTTAACCGCCTCTTGATATACATCAAAAACAAAAGGAATATGCCTGGTTTAACACACAAGAACCACTACTCGGCGCTGTTTCAGTGGTACGCCACTCACAAGTCGCTGATCCTGAAGACATCGTACCTCATTCTTCTTTTTGCCAGTTTCAACTCATCACAAGCATCATCATCAGCCAACAAGAAAGCACAACAACAAGGCAATGAGCTGGAGAAGCAAGAAGAGACAAAAGTTAAGCCAAAGTTTAGACTCACAAGAGAGACGGTCACAAAATTGCTGTGTGCCATGATACCCTCTTGGAAGTCGTCTGTGCCGTTTTATTTTGGTGTTCAACTTGTCCTCCTAGTTATCCGTGCATTACTCACATTGAGAGTTGCTGCTCTTGATGGTTGGCTAGTGAGCTCTCTTATCAAGAAGAACACATCCAAGTTTATGAAATTGTTGCTTCAATGGATGGCACTTGGTATTCCAGCTGCCCTCACCAATTCCTTGCTAGATTTTGTAACAAACCAGCTGTCTTTGAACATCAACAAGAACATCACCAAAGACTTGATGGAACTGTACCTACCTTCAAAGACTAAGAATGATAGTATCAAGAAAAATCCTAACTACTACAGCTTGATCCATACTCCGACGAGCGATGAGAAGGTTGAAGATCCAAACCAGAGAATCACGACAGACGTTACCAATTTGGCATCCTCAATTGCAAGCTTACCGAATCACATTTTGAAACCATCTCTTGATCTTGTATTGTGCTCTTTTGAGTTGGCAAAGACTGGATCAGCTGAAGGTACCCTAGTATTGGGTATAGTTGCACACACGACATCACTGTTTTTGAAGTTTCTATCGCCAAACTTCACCAAAATTGCTATTGAAAAGTCGTACTTAGAAGGTATTTTAAGAACCTTGCACTCCAGAGTTGTTCTCTTTAGTGAAGAGATTGGCTTTTTGAGAGGACAGCCAAGAGAATTGGACATTTTGGATAGATCCTATTACCAATTGGAGAAGTTCATCAACTATGAGATTAGAGCCCGTGCCATTTATGATGCAGCCACTGATTTCATTGTCAAGTACACATGGGGTGCTGCTGGTTTGGTGCTTTGTGCCACTCCTATCTTCATCAATAAGTTTAGCAACATTGTGGACCACAACACCTCTGCTACTTTTATCACCAATCGTCGTTTGTTGTTGTCTGCCTCTTCCTCTTTGGGTATGCTGATTCAATCAAGAAAGGAGGTTCAACAAGTTGCTGGTTATGTCAAGAGAATTTCTGATTTCAAGAAGGCCTTGGTTGATGTTGATTCCTCAGTGGGTGAGGAAGTTAAGTCTAAAGGTGTGATCAAGTATGATAATGATGTCATTGAATTCAAAGAGATTCCACTAATCACCCCAGCTAATGTCGTTTTGGCAAGCTCTTTGACATTCCGAATTGAACAAGGTGATCACTTATTGATTGCAGGTCCAAACGGTTGCGGCAAATCCTCCCTTTTCAGAATCTTGGGTGGATTATGGCCAGTGATTAGTGGTGAACTAACTTTGCCTCACTTTGAGAATGTGTTTTACCTTCCGCAAAGAGCCTACTTGAGCAAGTCATCCTTGAGGGATCAGATCATCTATCCAAGTACAGAATATAAACATGAAACCAACAGGGAGTTGATTGAAATTTTAGATGTGTTGGACTTGAAGTTTCTAATGAAGGAGAACTTGAGCATTGAGTTGGCCAAGGATCCAATGAGACATATCCAGAACATTGATCCATTTGAAACTGTGAGAAACTGGCCTGAAGAGTTATCTATTGGAGTTCAACAAAGACTGGCTATGGCTAGACTATACTATCACAAACCAAAGTTTGCCGTTCTGGATGAATGTACTAGTGCTGTGTCTCCACAGATGGAACAGAAGATGTATGCCCATGCTCAATCTTTGAACATTTCTTTGTTATCAGTCGCACACAGATCTTCATTGTGGCACTTTCATAACTACATTTTAAAATTCAAAGGTGATGGGACTTACTCATTCTCGAAGCTAGATGCTGAAAAGAGATTGAAGTGGGAGGATGAGTTGATTGAATTGAACAAGAAGTTGAGAGAGGTACCAATTTTGGAGTCTAGATTGAAGGATTTGGAGATTGCTCAGGAGTCGCAAGAGTTCAGAAGAACTCAATCGCAAATGAGCTTTGCTAAGCTTCCTGTTCTGTCGAATTAGAGGGTAGCGATAAGTATCTACCTATGTTTTTAATGTGCTCATGTCGTGATGGTTGATGCAAGTTCGTAGCTGATGTGGTGTTTGGATGTTTCCGCTACCAGCCCTACTTTTTTTTTTCTTTTTTTTCTTTTTCTTTTTTTCATTCTTTGTGCAGTGATGTCCAAAAATTCAGAAAACCAAAAAAAATTCTTTCATCTTCGCTTGAACAAATCTCGATATGAAATGATAACTGTGAAAAAGTGAGTGAAATCATACAAAGACCCACGTCAAATGAGTTCAAGTGATGATACCAAGTTTTATGCATAGTTCAACTGATTTATAGCTGAAGAAAAAATAACCATCAATAGTCTTTCGCTCCTATCTGATTTTTAACTCCAAGAATGGGTCTGATATCCACGATTCAAAGCATTAACTAACAAACAATTATTAGGGCTTATAAATAAATAATTATTTACACTTCTTTTGATACACAGTTTGTTCGTTTATGCAATTGGTTTTAGGGCGTACATTCTCACAGGGAACAGTTCCTTTGGTAGACCCTTTTGTAATTCAATGGCGATCAATTTGTAACCAGCCTCCTTAAAGAGTTTTTGGAAGGTTTCATTACATCTCGTGACACTAGAGTCTGTCTCATCAAACACATCCTCACCGTGAGCGTTGTTCTCCTTGACCACAACAGTACCATTTGGTTGTAGACCCTTCTTGCACCTTATCAAGAACTTTACCAACTCGTCATCTGGAACCTGACCAACACACCACTGACACCAAATAAGCCAGTACTTACCATCATCTGGGGTCCAGTCTTGCATTCCCACTTCGTAGATGGTCCCGATCTTTCCCTTGTCTTTCAATGGGACCAATTCCTTGTGCATCTGTTCAACAAAAGGCTTCACTGGTTCGACAAGATCAATCTTATCACAGAACTTGTGGAGCATATCTCTAGTGATACGACCAATACCAGCACCGATGTCTACAGCGTACTTTATCTCGCCGTCAGCAGGAACCATTCTAGCCTTGAGCTTTCTCAGAAGCGTGGAGGAACCAACGACATCGGCTTTAGGGACAGATGTGCCCTCACCGAAGCCTCCCAGCACACCATCAACAGTGGCAGGCGTAGAGCTCCAGTACTCAATGGCGTCGTCGTAGTTAATGAGTTTGTTGTGATCGTCTTCAGCCATTCTCTGTTAATCAACACTTCCATGGATAGAAGAAGGTCAAGCTCTATGCAGAAAATTTGTGCCTAGGAGAGTATTATGAGCCCTGGCCAGCGAATTACTTTAGTCCCATTAAATATCGACGACACATGATGATAACAGTGGTGAGATGGGTACAGGTAGTGGGTGCTATGTATTTCACAGCTGGGAAATGGCCTAAAAGGGATATACATATCGTCAGATTCATTCCTTTTCAGGAGCCCTCCTTATTTCTATTCCAAAAACCCTCGATGAATCTTGGAATAAGAACCCCAAAGCCAACCAACCCGGATAGTGAACATACTGTAATCACTGCTGTGAATCCAGTCAGTCCCGTCATGCAGTGCTGGTAACTCCCTAAACGACTAGCGTTGATGGATCCATGCAACCCCGAATACAAAGATGAGCTGGACCCAAACTGGTGTTTCATTGGAAGGAGTGAAGATCTGTATCATCTCCAGCACTGGCTCCTGGCTATCTTCAGAAGTACTGTAATGGACTTTCAAACCCACAGTGCCACAGAAGATTGAGCCCTTGCCAAACTGGACCGGATCATAGATGGCATTATCCTTGCCGAACGTGAGTTAAAGCCATACCACACTCACTAGCAACTGATTCTGCTTCAAAACGTAGGCATATCACTGACACCACATACCTCTCCCATTCAATGATGCTCGCCAATATGCGCAGTGTGCTACTATCCTTACTTGCTCTGGCAAACCTCCTTGTTGATCGTGTACGAGAAAGCTTGGCTGCGCACACTCGGAGGAAACTCAGCGACTGCGGCTCGAATCTTTATTGTCTCCCGGCAAAAAATTGCAACTTATGGAATTCTTCTTAATCAGAATCAGGATAATGATTTCCCTTTAATCTGACCAGCTCTTCATTACCAGTCCATTGAAGAGATCCAAGTTTCCTGTGAGGACTTTTTCCCACTAATTTTACAGATTTGAGTTTTCGGTGTCACGGGTTTCGGGTTTCAGGTTTCAGAAGTGATTACATAATAAAGATTTTACTTCTTTCAGTTTTCGCGAAGTTTTCGACGTCGAAACTTTGATAAACAGTTTTGGTCTTCGTTTAGCCTTGCCCATCTCTAGCAACTCTAGCAGCCTGCTTTCAAAATCATGAGTGGTTACCGTCTTGTTGACCTTGCTAAACCGTTCTTGCCTCTGCTTCCAGAGATTGAGCTGCCTTATGAGCAGGTCTCTTTTGATGATAAGGTTGTTTACACCATTGGCTGTTCCATCTTATACCTCTTCGCCCAATTGCCAGTGTTCGGGGCGTCCAGGACCATCAACGACCCAATCTCCTTCTTGCGTCCAGTATTTGCTGCTGAGAAGGGTACCCTCCTTGAGTTTGGTGTTTTCCCAATCATCTCTAGTGGTTTGATACTCCAACTCCTGGCTGGTTTGAAGGTGATCAAGGTCAACCTCTCCACTAGAGCCGATAGAGAGCTCTTCCAAACTTTGCAAAAGCTATTTGCTCTATTCCAGTACTTTGTCTTGACCAACTTGTTCATTGCCACTGGATACTTTGGCTACTCCTTGTCCCTATGGCAAATTGTGTGGATTAACTTCCAACTGGTTGGTACTGGTTTTATCTTCACTTTGGTCTCTGAGGTCATTGACAAGGGTTACGGTTTCGGATCAGGTGCGTTGACTTTTGTCACTGTGAATGTGGCTGCCAACTTTGTTGGCGACTTTGTTGGTATCAACTCTGTTGAAACAACCAGAGGTTCTGAGAGAACTGGTGCCCTAGTGAACTTAATCACGTCCTTCAGATCCAAGCCTTTCAAGAATGCCATTGTTGATGCCTTCACCAGACCATACCTGCCAAACCTGACTCAGGTGTACATCTCCATTGTTACTCTTTTCGCTGCCATTTACTTGCAGAACTTCAGGATTGAGTTGCCGATTAGATCCAACAAGGTCAGATCTGTTGCCAATGTCTACCCAATCAGACTGTTGTACACTGGTGCTCTTTCTTTGATCTTCTCTTATGTGGTCTTGTTCTACATCAATATTGTTGGTTACGCTATTGTCAACTTGATCTTCAAGAATGACCCAGCTCACATTGCTGTTAAAGTTCTTGGCCACTACACAGCCACTGGTTTTCACGCCAACTTGATTATTGAGAAGCCATCTGTCTTGTACTTCTTCAGCCCATCCAGTGGTTTGTTCTCTTCTTTGATCTCCCCATTGAAAACCTTGAACTTCTTTGTTGTTCTATTGGCGACATCTTCCTGGTTCTCCAACTCTTGGTCTTTGATCTCTGGTTCCGCCCCAAGAGACATTGCCAACCAGTTCAAGGAGCAAGGAATCTCCCTTTCTGGCCGTAGAGATATTTCCATCTCCAAGGAACTCCAAAGAGTTATCCCAGTTGCTGCCGTTTCTGGTGCTGCTGTGTTGGCTGGTCTGGCTGAAGTTGGTGAGATCTTTGGGTCCAACGGTAAAGGTGCCGCTGTTGTTGTTGCAGTGGGCACTGCTTTCTCATTCTTGGAGATTATTGCCTCAGAGTACCAGCAAAGTGGTTCCCAGAGCTTCGGCTCTTTGCTAGGTGGTTTGTAGAGAGCCTTTTGAAGGAATACCCCAATTCATTGTACGATAAATCCACTGAAAACACAAAAAAGTTAAATAAACCCAAAGGGTTTACATGTGGGGACTGTGAACAGTATAGAGGTCCTAAATGTTCATTCACACGTGTTAATGGCCATGGTTCTCTGATTTATCAGTCGCGGCATTTGTAGGTGACTGTAGATATTTATTTTCTGTTTCGGAAATAAATCTTTGCAACCGATACCCCCTAATTTTCAAAACGGTAAGATGTGCAGAAAAATCCTCATCTAGACACTGTTAGTACATAAAAATACAAAGGACCATCCTGGAACGTTACGTTTTGAGGTAAGATTGACGATATGAGTTTCTGTTTGTGGTTGATTTTTCTCAATGTCCGCTGAAAGGGGGCAAAATGAGGGCGAAAGAATGAGAATCTTCAGATTGAGGGCTTTAGCAATAAACCTATAAAATGTCACTTTCTTAATCCTCCCTCTCTTCTTCCCTTCGTTTATTTCTATCCCATATCTAAGTTGTAATGAAGACCCAAACTGTTTTTTCGGTGCTAGCCATCTCTGCTGCTGCCATTGCTCAAGCCCAAGACGTTGATGCTCAAGGCCTGTCAAAGAAGCCAAGCAAGAAGACTTCAACTTTGGAGCCAACTTCTTCCAAGGAATCTACAACCTTTGTCAGTATTACTTCTACCGTTCACCCAACTTCTAGTGTTCACCCAACCAGCACAGTCACCCGTGAGTCTACCACCACCAAGCGCTCTTCTTCTGTTCTTGCAACCTCTACCACTAGAAGTATCCCATCCTCCTCTTCTGTTCTTGCAACCTCCACCATCACCAAGTCCAAGAAGCAATCATCCTCTTCTGTTCTTGCAACCTCTACCACTAGAAGTAACCCATCCTCCTCTTCTGTTCTTGCAACCTCCATCATCACCAAGTCCAAGAAGCCATCTTCCTCTTCTGTTCTTGCAACCTCTACCACTAGAAGTAACCCATCCTCCTCTTCTGTTCCAGTGGAGCCAACCAAGTCAGTTGAGCCAATTCAACCAGCTGTTAAGCCAATCATCCCAAACAAGACGAACATTACCACTCCAGCCATCCCAAGTCACTTCGAGGGTTCTGGTAACGCTTTGAAGGTTTCTGTTGGTGCTGCTGCCGCTGCTCTTGCCGCTTTCTTGTTTTAGATGGTCAACTGCAATGGGCCCTATTTCTAAAAGTTTGATTTTGTTTGGTACTGCTTCATGTATTCATACAGAAGGCAGCTAGTTTTCTGTTTTTTTTTTTTTTGTCTTCATTTACCCCTTGTTTTAATCTTATTGCGCTCGCCAGAACTCTTTTCCATTAATTATTTTTAAACACCGCAGCTTTGCCATTTAATGATACAATATATACTGGTATTCGTAATTCATGCTGCTTCATTGTTGTGATTGGTCGAAGTTCGTAAAATCAACGTTGTTTCATTACAGTCTGTCTCTAAACATTTCTCAGTTTCTAACCAAAGTCACTGATCCAATGTCGTCAAACATTCCCACAGAATGGAACTTCTTTCTCAAATTATTTAGGATCGTAGCTTCATTGAGATCTTCTGCGCCATAGATAACATGAGCCCGAAGATCAATCAGAGCCCCTTTTTTCAACAACATGTCATTGTCGATCTTCAGAAGGATCTTGATCTTGTATTTCTCAGACTTGTTAAAATCTATAATCTCAACCTTAAGTCCATCTTTGAAGTCAACCTTCGTGGAAAAACAAACATTCAAGTAGAAAAGCTCATGGTGAATCTTCTTCAAAGCGAATGATATCGACTTCAAACCTCCGATCAGCTCAGGTAGTGGCAAGCCCTCATTGTCAGCTAGAAACTCGTTCAAGTGCATTCTTGTAACTTCTGGAAGACTGCTTGACAGTTCAACCTGTTTGTTAGATATGTTCAACAAGTCCACTGTGATGTCAATGTCTAGTCCAATCAAGGAAAGTTTCAACATCGTACCCTCAAGAGATTTGAATTGCAGACCCGCAATTGATTGTAACTTGTCAAAGCCTTCCAGAATGTCTCTCAATCTCTCTCTCGGTTCCTGACTATTTCTTTCAATGAAGGTCTGTTTCACCCCAATCTCTTCTTCAATTGCAGTGGTATCAACGACTTGCAACTCTAACTCTTCAATCTTTGATTCCAACTCTTTCAACTGCAATACTTCATCTCCGTATAGGTCAAGTTCCTCATTAAGCTGGCGTCTTAACTCTATCAGGTGTTCAGTCTCTTCAGATTCAATTTGCTGCTTCTTGACCAGCGCCTCATTCAACCCAATGTCTAATGACTTGTTTTCATCTAATAACGACTTCTGAATCTCGTTAATTTCATTCACTGAATTTTCCAACTCTCTATAATCTTCACTTAGAGAGCCGTGATTGATTCCTAACCTCGTAACAAGTTCATCCAACAATTTAAATCTCCAGGAATACCATGCACACTCTGCTTCCTTATCTGCATAAGTTTTCATCAACAACAGACGATCATTCATCTTCTTCTGCTGTATCACACCATTGGTCTCATAGTAGTATCGTACCAACTGCGGATTCTCCTCAGAAAACTCTTCGTTCAAGTTCTCGAAAAGTCTTTTCAACTCATTCATGTTGTTCTGCAACTCGTCACAACTGAAGCTGTAAAGTTCAAGCCATGGCAACTTAGAGTTCTTTGCGACAATGAAATCGACAGGGCCAACATTCTCGCCTTTGGTAGTAGGTCTCAAGTCGACAGTGAAGTCATCATTAATGTTCAAATCATCAAAGAACTCAACAGACAAGTCATTCAAGAACTTCTGTAGAGTAACTGGTTGATACCCCTGTTCTATCTCTACCACTTGTTCGTGAGATGGAGCCAATGGTACAGTTTCAGTAAAAGACTCCATTTCAGGTCTGCCCGTATTGACTAGTGAGACTCTAGAAGATCTCAATGGAGTGAAATTAGGTCTTGGTATCTCCTGGGAGGCGAAAACAGGAAGTTGCGCAACTGTGTCCTCCTCCGGAGTGTTCTCAGGAATAGTAGTGGGTAGTTCATCTTCTTGCAGGTTCAGGAGACTCTTACGCTTCTTCTTTGGAGTCAAGGAATTTAGTCGTTCTCTCAAATCGTTTGCGACACTGTCTGATTCTGGTTGATACTTTCTCTTGGACGAGGAGGGTGATCCTTTTTCGGAAGTGTGAGATCTCACCGCCTTCAAAGGAGTTACTTGATGGTTCACTTTTCGAACCGGCGTGGCGTTGGTTTCAGTAGAAGAAATAGAAGTTGACTTTGGCACTTCATTACCGAAGATTCTAGTCTCATCCATTGTGATCTCATTCATCGTAATCTCTTCAGTGACATTATCAGTTCTTGAACGGATTTCACCCAATAATTGTGTTTGTTCCATTTCATCATTCTCAGGACCGTTGGAAATGGTTCCATAAATCTCAGTTTGATCCATAGAGTTCTCCTCATTGTCAGGTGGACGGTTGTTGAGATTCCCATATATGTCTGTTTGGTCTATGCTGACATCACCCTGTGCATTTATTTGCTTGTTCCGCAAGGTATTTTGAATTGTTATTCTATCCGTAGCTCCTTCTGCCAAACTAGTAACGTCCATTGTTTCATCAATACCAGAGTCGCTGCTCACGTTGGAAAGATCTGACTCTGGAGGTTGGTTAGAAGGTTCAACAGAACTCGAAACGTCTTCAGTACCATGTTTCTTAAAAGTTTGCGTAAGATCCATTTCAACCGATCCTTCTTCCTCTTCTTCCTCTTCATCATCAAACAGGGATTTTATTGAGCCAAACACACTCTGGGAGCAAGACTGAGTATCCGTGCTTTGAGTACTTTGGGTGCTTTGTGAGAGTTGGGTGGATTTTAACAGAGCTTGTTCCTCAGCAGGAAGGGGCAGCAGCATCAGTGAACCATTTAACCGAATATCACCCAAGGGCTTGGTCAATTCCATAGTGTCTTCATCTTGGTTGCCAATAATGTTGTCTCTAGATATGCTCATATCAATCGTCTCTGTGTAGTCATCCCTATCTTCGTGTATTTTGAAACCTGATTCCTGTGAATTGGGCTTGCCTGGGGAGGAGTAGACATGGCTGTCATCTTCCATGTCAACATCGCTGCTATCATACATGATCTCCGCAGCATCATCTTCAACGTGATGAGCTTTAACAGGGGATGGTTCTGGTGAATAACGAGAAGCCTGCGGCGTGTGAGGTGCAAATGCAATAGTTTCTCTTCTCCTAGGTGGTCTTTCCTCTGGTAATGGTTGAATCAAGTCAATTTTGTGGAGAGTTACCTCTGGCGCAAAGGACACACGTCTTCTGTAGCTCTTTTCCCCTGTATTAGCAGAATCCCTGACATGAATGTCCCTTAAAGGAAGGTGGATTGGATGTGAGTTGTTTGATTGGCTGTTGTTGGTGATATCTTGGGGCTTCAGATTCTTCAAGATCCCCTTGGCCAAAGAGTCTCGTCTGTTGGGAGTTTTTGACTGTTGCCGAATGTTAACATTCTCCTTATCATTAACTGGCGTTGCGTTGCGATTCTCATTATAGCTCTGTTCTGGTAAGGCCATGATGTAGTTAATGTTTTGCTATGAGATGGAACAGATTGTTATCTAGATCTCTAAATTTGTTTCGGGCCTTTGTTTTGTTTTTTTCTGGTTGTTTTGGTGTAAAGTAAACAGAAAAAAAACCACAATTTCCATAACTATGGCAACGGCGGATTTTCAACTTCGTGAATTCACAGGGCATCTTAACCATAGCAAGCTTTGGCACCAAACATACTCTAATCGATTGTTCTGAATATCAAAACTACCAACCCACTCTATATGCATCATCTTGACATAAATTATCCATTAAGCTGCCAAACAAGTCTTTCATCATGTTTGATACCTGCCATATACCAAAAGGTTTAAGGATATGGCGTGGCCCAACCAGATTTTCAGATTTTTCATGCGATGAGCATGAAGATTGAAGATGAAAGATTGAAGAAGGAAAACTGCTTCAGAACGACCAGATTCAACACCAAAGTTCAGCTGAAAATGTCTTCAAAGCAACTGACCCCAGTGGAGCATCATGTCCCAACGATTGCTGTTAAGTTCTACGGCGACGAACTGCTCCTTTCTGGAAACGGTTCTAGCGTGAAGATTTACAACTACAAGACAGCAGAGGTTCTGGCCTCTAAACAGGTCTTCAAGAAGAATAAGATTCACGGGATCGCTTTCCACAGAGACACATTCATCTTCTTTGGTGCCAGATCACTCAACATTTTATCGCTAGATCATATCTTGAACGATGACAATCTTGAGTCAAAAGAACAGATGATCAATGACTGGATTATCGCAGCTGAGTTCAGTGCTAATGGATTGGAGATTTTTGTTCTCACTGCCCATAACATCATTTTGAGCATTGATGCTTATTCTCAGACTCTTCAGTGGGAGAAATCAGTATACGGTGAGAAGTCCATTCTGTACTCTGGTTCCATCAAGGTCTGCAACAAGTTTGAAGTTTATATCAATGCTGGTACTGTTATGGGTGGTGTCATAGTGTGGAACCTTTACAAAGAGGAAATTGTTCACAGTCTCAGTGGACACGAGGGTTCTATATTCAGTGTTCAGACCAGTGAGGACAGCAAGTATATAATCAGCTGTTCTGATGATCGCTCCATCAAACTTTGGGATTTTAAGACTGGTGAATTATTATCGACTGCTTGGGGCCATACTGCAAGGATCTGGAAGCTTAGATTTTACAATAATGATCAAGCTGCTGTGAGTGTTTCTGAGGATTTGACTATGAGAACTTGGAAGATCACAGAGGATAGACAGCTGGTGCCTTACCAGACCTATGAGTTACACTCTGGTAGACATGCTTGGGGTGTTGATATTAATACTGAGAATACTTTTGCTGCCACTAGTGGTAATGATGGGAGAATCAGAATCGTTGATATCAATCCCAACAAAGTGGAAGATGAAAGCCAGCACTTTGCTTTGACTGAAATTGTTAAATGCAGTGGTGCCGATTACACACTTGCTAAGAAAGAGATCGTGAAAGGTCTATGGAAGTTGGAGGCAGGATTGGTTTTGATTACTTCTGAGGGTGCTGTGTTCTTCTTCCAGGATTCTCAATGGAAACTTCTTTCTCAGGATTCCAAGTTCAGCAATTTTGTCCTCACAAATGGTTACACAGAGCAAAATATAATCAGCTTCACAAATAGCAAGGGGGACACCTTATTGTTGAAATTTGATGAAGCTGGTCAAATTGAAAAGCGTGTGTATATTCACACAGAAGTTTCAAAAGTTGTCAATGCTCTATCCGCCACCGAGAATGATAAGCTTTACTTGATGATCGAATCGCCAAACACTAAGGACAAGATATCTGTCTATCAGTTTAACTCTGACCTTGAGATCGTCTCCACTACATTGATTGAAAAGAAGCCAACTTTTATCACTACAACATTTGAGATTCACTCAGATATCATGTTCATCGGATACAGATTAAGTTCTTTAGGTATCTACAGACTCTCAACAGGTGAAGAGTTGAAGTTCTTGAAGAAGCTATCAATCAGTGATACCATTACTTCAATCAATAAGATCTCCCAGTCAGGAAGCCAACTTCTATTGTCCATTACCAACCGTGACGGGTATTATGTCTACATTAAGTTTGATACCGAATTCCTAGAACTTGACTTCATTCACACAAACAATTCCAGAAAGGGTTTTCTAGAAGGCACATTTGAAATCAACAATGAGCTCATCATCTATGGGTTCAAGTCTAGTTATTTCTACATCTATAACGAGTCCAGACAGTATGAACTAGCTTACGAAAACTGTGGAGGAGCACATAGACTATGGAAGTTATTCAGAAATGGAGATGGCTTCGAGTTCTACTATATCAGAGATGGTATCTTGACCATAAGAAAGATTCCAGTCCCATCAGTTCCTGAAGTGTTGACTGAAGGTACTCATGGCAGAGAAATCCGAGACATCTCGATCAGAAAGTGTCCATATAAGGGCAAGGCCCTCTATGTGACTGGCGCAGAGGATACCACCTTGAAGCTCTCTACTGTGGATTTGGCGAATGGTTCCATCAGAAACTACTGGACAGTGAGACAACACACTTCAGGTTTGCAAAAAGTCAAGTTCTTGAATGACCAATTGATTGCTTCATCTTCTGCTAGAGAGGAGTTCTTTATCTGGGCAGTTGACGAAGAGTTTGAATACCCATTGATATCCCTAATTGGATCCTTGAAACCTTCTTCAGACAACCCGGACTTGAGAATCATGGACTTTGATTATCAGTTTATTTACAACGGCGATGAGACTGTTGGTTTACTACTGTCCTTGGTGTATTCTGACTCAGGTATCAAACTGTTCTACTTTGAATTCAAAACCAAATCTTTCACTCCTGTTATTACTGGCTTCTATAAGACATGTTGTCTATGGGATGTGAAATTGTTTGCACGGGACGGTAAAGTCTTATTGCTGACTGGTGCCACGGATGGTTACTTGACCTTGTGGGATATTTCCAACGAGGTTCAGTTCACTTTGAACGATGGGAGATTGCAATTTGTTCAAGACTTGAATCTGTCCAAGCTTCCACCTCCACAAACTACAATTTCTATTCACCAGAATGGTATAAAGTCATTCGAAGTTGTTTCTGAAACTGAGAAGTTCATTGTGGCTACCGGTGGTGATGATAATGGGTTGGCAGTCACAGAGTTCAAGTGGTCAGGAGAAGTCTTCGAAGCAAGAGTACTATCAATGGTGCCAAGTGCTGCTTCATCCACACTCACATCTGTATCATACTTGAATGGCTACAGACTACTTGTTGCCTCTGTGGACCAGATTGTGAGACTTTGGAGCTTTGCCAGTGGGAAGTTGGAGCTTTTGGACTCACATTACACCACAGTCGCCGATACTGGATCTTCTGATGCGCTGACTCAGGATGGAAAAGACTATGGGCTCATTGGTGGTTGTGGTCTGTCCATCTGGGAGATCAAATAGAGTTGTGTAAATATAAAAATTCCATAGAATGTACACCAGTTGGGGGTAGCATTAACCGTTCATAAATATATACAGGGGTGATTTGAATCATAAAAGGTCTTTAACCTTGACGCTGTTTATGCTTCTTGTTGGTTTTGCAGTAGACATAGACACGGCCTTTTCTTCTAACGACGTAGCAATCAGTGCACATCTTCTTGACGGCAGTCTTGACCTTGAAACCTCTGACGAGCATTGGCTGGAGGAAGCCGAGTTGTGGACGGAGCTGGGAGGCCATCACTGGATTTGTGAGGAGGCGGGAGGGCTGTGTGCGAGCTGCAAATGAGGATAATGAGCGAAATAGGGAGTTCATGGTGGGAATGGAAGGTGGAATAAAGCACGGAGATCGAGGTCTTTTGAAGAGTTTTTGGTGGTCGATGTCATTTTTTTTTCTTTCATCGGTGATAATTATTGGTAGGGACACCTTTTGTTGGGTAGGAAGGCGATCATAAACACCAGCGAAAAAGCGTAAACAAAGCAGCAAAAGAGGCACTGAAAACTGTTGTTTGAAGGAGATTTTAAGATTGATTTTACCCGATAATTAACGATGGATGACTGGAGTGAAGTAAGTACTGTTTTTAACTCGTCAAGTCACTTGATTTGGAAACTAATCAAAGTGCTTTGCAGTTCACCAGAACGCCAGTGATACGGCCCCCTGTTGACCCCAATGCTGCAGTGCCTATGTCCACAGCGTCCGTGTTTGACGTACAGAGTGATATTATATGGGTGGGCGACTCTACAGGGTTTGTTGCGTCTTATATTGACAATATGCTGGCTCCTTACACGCGATTCGAGGCCCATGTCAAGCCAGTGAAGCAAGTGCTGGCTCATCCAAAAGGTGTACTCACGACAGATGGTGATACAATCAGATTGACGAATAGAAGAGGATTAGTGGAACATCTTTACAGTGTAAAGGAGCATACTGAACTCACTGATATTCAGAAATTGGCATATATCACTCCCAATGAGATTTTTGTGGCAACAGGGACACTCTTGATCAGACTTGATATCTCTAAGAATGTGTTGAAGGTTATCATGCCATATACTGCCAATGTGATCGTGATATCATCCAACAAGCGATACATTGCGTTGGGCAGAGAAAATGGCACAGTTGATATCTTTGACCACATTGATAACAGGATCGTGAAGACTTTCAACTGCCATAGCACTACGCTATCTGATATGGATCTGAAAGAGCACAGGTTAGCAGTTTGTGGGTTTTCAAAGCGCCATGGAAACTATGCTGCCGATCCAATGGTTCATGTTTATGACCTGAAGACACTCACTGCTCTTTCTCCAATCCCCTTCCCAACAGGCGCTGCTTTTGTTAGACTCCATCCAAAATTGTCCACATTGGCTATGATATCATCTGTTTCAGGTCAAATGCAAGTAATTGATACAACTAAACCAGGAAACTTTCAACTCTTTCAAGTGGAGAATTGTCCATCAGTATTGTCCTTTGAACTCTCATCTACTGGTGACTACCTGAGTATCATTGACGGATATTCTGTTTTGCACCTGTGGTGTCACAGTCCAGAACACTCTAGAATGTCAAATAGAGCACCAATAGCATACCCAGAACAAGAACCATTACCTTTGATGGAGACTAATATTGATGCAGAGGAGATCCCATTGAACTCTATTGGACTGCCATACTACAAGGATCAGCTGTTGTCATCGTGGCCTAGTCATGTAATTTTCAGAAGTGCTGGGACACCAAGTAAAAAGATTGACCCCGAAATCTACAAGAACTCTGATACCATTGGTAATATTACTGTTGCAGCATATGATAGGGAGAAATATGGGAGAAGAAACCAACATAAGAAGTACGTGTCCATTGCTAACTCTTCAGATAAAAAGTTCTTGAGTAATAAGAACAATCAACTCAATACCAAGCTGAACAACAAGAAGAAAGAGATCAACATATTTGAGTATAAAACTGGGGCATCAAACTCACCTCCACCGGCATTCAAGAAATTGGAGATTTTTTACAGCAAGTTTGGAGTTGATGACTTTGACTTTGACTCATTCAATCAAACTATTTTTGCTGGATTGGAATCCCATGTGGATAACGCCTACACAAACTCCTTATTACAGCTTTACAGATTTGTCCCTGAAGTCTTTTCCTTTTTGATTGCAAATTTGTCTATTGAAGACTTTGAGCCTAATTCTTTACTCAGAGAACTAGGATACCTCTATGACATGTTGGTGAAGTCACAAGGGAAGAACTTCAGACCAACCAATTTCCAGCATGCGCTCTCTAATATTCCTGAGGCCAAGGAACTGGCACTGATTGAGAAGGAAGATGGAGCACATCATAATTCTAATATCCACTCTGACAATGCATCCAAGCTACAACTGTTCAATAGATTCCTATTTGACAGAATTTATCAAGATGAGGTCCGTTTAAAGTCTAGTGACAATTCCAAGAATGGTCTATACTTTGACAAAATCTTTGGCATTGAGGTGGAAACCACTTTGAGATCAATGTATGGCAACCTTATTGGGACTGAAACACACATAGTGCATACCTTGGAAGTTTCATTTATTAGACCATCACCTCATCATCCTTTGAAGCTAAACCAGTCGATCATCACACACATTGAGGCAAGTTTGAGTCGGATGGAGCAGAAACCACTTATGAATGAAAGAACGGGAAGCTATGAAATGGTTAAGCAATCACATGCTGTTACTCAATTGCCACCTGTTCTTTCCGTAAGTTTGCATCTATCTAACGACGACAAGAAGCAGATTAGAAACATGAAGGACTGGCTAAAACCAAGATTCCAGACTGGGCTTTCTAAACAAGGACTGATCCTCACAGACACAGTGAGAAGCTCATCTTCATCTTCTTCAACATCAGCTGCACCATCTGGATTCTTCAAAGAGTATGAGCTTGTCGGGTTTGTTGCTGAGATTTCGGGGGACACAGAGAAGGACAAACATTTAGTTACTTTTGTTCAAATCGAGGACGAGTTCACTCACCGCAAAACTTGGCATCTGTTTAATGATTTCCTCGTCATTGAGATTCCTGAATCTGAGGCTCTGAACCTGTCGTATTGGTGGAAAACCCCAGTGACCTTGGTGTACAGGGATGTCGCATACCCCGCGAAGTTCAATGACCTGTGCTGGAAGAATGGGTTGAACGATGAGATTCTATATCGTGACCACTTTGCTGCTGCCATTAGAGAATCCACCAAGATTGAGTATGAGCTCTTAACAAGAGCTGAGGCCCCACACCCAGGATCACTTGTGGCTATTGATACAGAATTTGTCATCATCGAACAAGAACAGTTTGAGATTAAGTCTAATGGTGCTCGTTTGCTGTTGAAGCCAAGCACTCATGCACTGGCTCGTGTGTCTATTTTGAGAGGTGATGATGGAGGCAAGTTTGGTGTTCCTTTCATTGATGATTATGTCGTTGTGAAGGAATCTGTCCAGGACTATCTGACCTCATATAGTGGTATCGAACCAGGTGACCTAGATCCAGAGACTAGTGATAAGCCACTAGTGACCAGAGAAGTTGCATACAGAAAGATCTGGCTGTTGCTGAACTTGGGCTGTGTGTTTGTGGGTCATGGATTGACCAAGGATTTCAGAACAATCAATATTTGTGTTCCAAAAGCTCAGATTAGAGATACGTCTGTCTTCTTTTACAAGGGTCAGAGAATTCTATCATTGAGATTTTTGGCCTACATCTTATTGGAAAAGGAAGTGCAATTGGGTAACCATGACTCTATTGAGGATGCAATGACTGCGTTGTTGATCTACAAGGAATACGAGAGGTTGAAGGAGACGGGGATGTTTGAAGAGGTGTTGGATTACATTTACCGGGAAGGTCAGGCCATGAAGTTCAAGCCACCATCTGAGCAATGAGGTTTTACCCCACGTAACAAGCTAATTGAAAATAAAAAAAAAGCTGTAAGCTGGGTTTGGCTGTTGGTGGTAGACGATTCTCGTATATATGTACATACTCGTTTAACAACGCTTGATCGCTCGTTTAAATCTTCCGGCAGCTCGTTCAAGAACAAATAAAAAAAATAATATCTAAACGAGCTCAAAATTAAGAAAAACGCGAGAAAAACAGAAGATAAAAATAAGGAAGCTGCCAGCTAACAACAACACTTTATCGAACCTAAAAGAACAACAAAGAGCCATCAATCATGAGCGCTGTTCTTCGTACACTTCCAACTGTCATTCAGGTGCCAGCCAATGCCACATTCCTTGAGAACTTTGCTGTGTTGAACTCACTTCCAGCGGATGGTCCTATCCAGCTCTCTATAATCGAGAAGGCGTGGGCCTCCTATTACCTCTACATCAACAACGACATTATGGCCACTGGTTTGATGCTCTTTTTGCTCCACGAGATCATGTACTTTGGTCGTTGTCTACCTTGGTTTATCATTGACTCCATTCCATACTTTAGAAAGTACAAGATCCAACCAACCAAGATCCCATCAGTGAAGGAACAATGGGAGTGTCTCAAGTCTGTGTTAACCTCTCACTTCCTTGTTGAAGCTTTCCCAATTTGGTTCTTTCACCCAATCTGTGATATGGTTGGTATTCAGTACCAGGTTCCATTCCCATCATTCAGCAAGGTGTTTCTACACTTGGCTGTGTTTTTCGTCCTTGAAGATGCCTGGCATTACGCCTTCCACAGAGGCTTGCACTACGGTGTCTTTTACAAGTACATCCACAAGCAGCACCACCGTTACGCAGCTCCTTTTGGTCTAACTGCAGAGTATGCCCACCCTGTCGAAGTTGCCTTGTTGGGTATGGGTACTGTTGGTATTCCAATTGCTTGGGCCGCTTTGACTGGTGATTTGCATCTGTTCACCGTGTGTCTATGGATCTGTCTAAGACTATTACAGGCTATTGATGCCCACTCTGGTTACGAGTTCCCATGGTCTCTACACCACTTTTTGCCATTCTGGGCTGGTGCTGACCATCATGACTTGCACCACCACTACTTTATTGGTAACTATGCCTCTTCGTTCAGATGGTGGGATTTCACCTTGGACTCTGAGGCTGGTCCAGATGCCAAGTTAGAGAGAGAGGAGAGAATGAAGAGAAAGAACGAGTCCAAGAAGTTGAAATAAATAGAGGACCAAGATTTGAATATTCGAATTGCATCATTGCACATAAACACCAGAAAGATCACACACTCTCAGTACAGATAGAAACCCAAGTGCGAATTGCACAACCCTGGGATGTGACAACTCATTATTATACAACTATTAGGATATGTGTTTACGTAGGCAATAATTTTGGCTTATATTGTGTGAGGGATGGAGAGGGTGCGACTTGACGTGCGATATAAAATTGCTGAGGCCCTGGTGAGTGCTGCTGCAAAAAGCTTCGCTCATTGGCAGTGGTATCACCACATTGGGTGTTAATACATATGACCAGGATCTGATCGATGACTATTACAGTATGGAATTAGTTTTCAACAAGTTGAATAACCTCCATATGGTCAAACGGGGTAAGTTAGTTAACAATGGATATTGCCTTGGTTAGTTTGAACTATATGGCACGGCTTCAAACCGCTCACAATAGTACACCAAAGGGGAAGTGGGGGTGGGAAGGGTTCATTTCTTGCTCATGAGAATAGGACAGATAGTAACTTCAGAGATCCCAGTATGAAATATGTTGATGATGGGCCGATATTTAGGAAGTTGCTGGACTCTACCATCTGAAGACTGGAGTGCCTACGCTAGATCTCATATGAGATATGTACTTCCCTTATACTTCTCCTATAAGGACGGCCGCCGTCTCTCGGAAAAAAATAGTCTCCAAATCATATGAATTTCTTTTTCTGTCTCTCAGCCTCATCATCGATTGAAATTTTTCCGGTTGAGAAGAGGAGTCGGAAAATTACGTTTGATTGAAGGGCTGGGCTGCGAGTGTGGCACATTTCATATTGACAGCTCATGGGAGAGGGGGGCGGTGGGAAGTAGCTGTGATTAGGAAAGTAATTCTTGCAAGTCCTGAACGCTCAACGCTGAACGTTAGCTGTGCCGACTCATCGGAAAGCCCAGGCTATCTTGTTTTCGAATACATAAATGATATCGTACTTCCAAAACGCCGCCACACTGGATTTGCAAATATAAATGATGTGTGTATTTCATTTCATAAGATAGAAGAGGCACATATTTTTCTTCTTTTTTTTTTTTTTTTTTTGGAGATGGAGGTAGAAGGAGAGCAGACTCCAATAAGATTAAAGATTCTAAGAACTCGTTTAATCTTTTAGGTGCACACTGTCCTAGAGACCAGATGAATTCGTTCGAGAAGGAAGATGTCATAGAGAAGGCAGAGGTGTACACCAACCCCATTTCTGGTGAACAAGAAAACAGTTCTCTCCTAGAAGGTTCCACCCTCACCCAACGTTTGGTGCACTCTTTCAAGAGACGTGAAGTTGCTATTCCAAAGGACGTTGACATTGACAGCATGGATGAGTATACCAAGAGAAACTTTATCCTGTCCCTCCAACCAGTCAAGAGAGGTGCTTTGAAGTCCAGACATTTGCAAATGATTGCCATTGGTGGTACAATTGGTACTGGTTTGTTCATTGGTCTCGGTTATGCATTATCTCATGGTCCAGGTGCTGCATTGATTGGTTTCATGATTGTGGGTGCTGGTATCTTTTGCGTCGTGCAGGCTGGCGCTGAGATGCAGGCTTTTGTCCCCATCTCTGGTTCCTTTGCTGCTCATGTCACGAGATTTGTGGATCCTGCTTTGGGGTTCACCATTTCTTCAAACTATGCGCTATCGTGGTTGATCTCGTTTCCTTCAGAATTGATTGGTGCCTCAATGACGATCTCATATTGGACATCTATCAATCCTGTGGCGTGGGTAGGTTTGTTTTGGGTATTCATCGTGTCTTTGAACTTGTTTGGTGTCAGAGCCTATGGTGAATCTGAATTCATAATGTCCATCATTAAGGTCTGTGCGGTTTTCATCTTTATTATTGTGGGTATCGTGTTGATTTGTGGTGGTGGGCCAAATAACACCACGGGATACCTTGGTGCTCGCTATTGGCATAATCCAGGTGCATTTGTCAAACCTGTTCTTAAGTCCATCTGTTCGACTTTGATATCTGCTGGGTTTTCCTTCGGAGGTACTGAATTGGCGATTTTATCCTCAGAGTCTGATGTAAAAGCAATCAAGAAGGCCAGTAAACAGGTGTTTTGGAGGATCTCTCTCTTTTACATCACTACCATTGTTGTGGTCTCTTGTTTGGTGCCTTACAATGACGAGAGACTGCTGGGTGGTAATTCATCAGAAGATATCACTGCCTCTCCATTCGTTATTGCACTAAGCAACACCGGTGCCTTTGGAGAGAGATTTTCTCAATTTATGAATGCAATCATTCTTGTTGCTGTGTTATCTGTTGCAAACTCTTGCGTCTTTGCATCTTCAAGAGTTATTCAAGCCCTTGGTGCCTCTGGCCAACTCCCAAGCATATTTGCCTACATTGACAATGAAGGTCGTCCATTGGTGGGTGTTTTGGTGTCTGCTATCTTTGGTCTTTTATCATTCATTGTGGCGAGTTCCCAACAGGAAACTGTCTTTACTTGGTTCTTCTCATTGTGTTCTATCAGTGCTTTCTTTACGTGGTTGTCTATCTGCCTCACACACATTAGGTTCAGACTGGCGCTCAGAAAACAAGGGAGAACTCTGGATGAACTCCCTCACAAGGCTCCACTAGGCATATACGGGTCGCTCTTTGGTGTGCTCGTGTTTGTGATTGTCATTATCGGCGAGATCTGGATCTCTATCTGGCCAATTGGCTCCCCTGCAAGCGTCGAAACGTTCTTCCAGAACTGTCTGAGTATTCCACTGATGCTAGTAATGTTTACATTTTACAAGTTTTACACACATAGCTTCTTCAAGAAGTGGTGGATCTCAAGAGAGGATATTGACTTGACGACTGGGAGAAGGTACGATGACTTGGAGTTGTTGTACAGAGAGAGAGAAGAAGAGGCTAGAATATTGGAATCAAAACCCTTTTTCTTCAAAGTATGTAAATTCTTGTGTTAGATGAATCATATTTTGTTACATAAAGTTGGTTTGCAATGATGAGTAGTACTTTGAGCATTTGACACCCCTTGTTTTGAAGTAAGTTACCCGGACAGTTACCCAATTACTTAAGAGGTTACATCATCTACCTTTACTGATATGGAAATTACCCGATTAGTATATTTTCTGTATTTTTTTATTTTGTTTTCCCACATTTTTATCACCTAGATAAAACCTTTTACTTTCTCTTCAAAAGCAACCAAGTATCACCGCACTCTTACACAACCATGCCATCACTGCGAAGCACAAGAAGCCACCAGTCGAACAAAGCAGCAACCGAGTCTCAGGACGACCTCGAGGATAATGAAGTGGAACAGCTCGGGACTATTGAGATGGAGGATGATGAAGGCGAACAGATAGACGAAGAAGAAGCTGAGACACGATGTCTCTGTGGCCAGATCGACCCACCGGATGAAGGAGGACTGTACATTGAATGTGAGAAGTGTAAAGTGTGGCAGCATGGTTACTGTGTGTCGATTGGCGAGACTGACCTGCCTGAAAAGTACTGGTGTGAGAAGTGCAGACCGGACTTGCACAAGATCATTATCACTTCAGAGGGACATATGAGTCGCTACTTGCCCTGTGCTAAGCCTGAGACCATGTCTTCATCGTCCAAGAGATCGCGGAAGAGAACAGCCTCACAGAACCAGCAATATGCTGA
Organism: Barnettozyma vustinii; assembly: GCA_030569515.1. NCBI lineage: Eukaryota > Fungi > Ascomycota > Saccharomycetes > Phaffomycetales > Phaffomycetaceae > Barnettozyma > Barnettozyma vustinii. Next base: position 52,296 of record JAJMLD010000047.1, read on the forward strand.
TGACGAGGACGAGGAGGAGACACAAAAGAAGAGAAAGGAACGTGCCACCTACAACTCGAGAGAGGATGCCCGTTACGAGGCTCTCATCCAGCGAGTGATGGAGGAGAGCAAGAGGGAGGTCCAGACGGATAATGGCTCCGGAGAAGATGATCACAAGCCGAACAGCAATGGCAGCAGTGGCCGCAATTCACGGAGCAGCAGACGCAGAGGAGTTTCCCATGACCAAGAGGACAGCACAGAAACCCCAGCCACTAATTCCAAAGCCCAGTTACACGAATCAAATAAAGAGGATGAAGTGAAGAAGGAGAAGGATTCTGACACTAATGACTCAGCAACAGCAGGTAACACCACTTCAACTTCCAAGGCGAAGAAGGCAGCTAAGAGACCAAGAAAGCCTGTTGCCTCTAAACCTAAGGCAGAGAAGGATGCCGCATCAATCGACTTCAACAAGCCAACCAAGCCACGTTTGCCACAACAACGCGCCACAATCAATGAGATGAGTCGTCGTGTGGCTGCCATTCTCGAGTTTATTGGGCGTACACAGGTGGATATTGCCAATGAGCAGAAGGAAGAGGAAGAGTTGAGCAAGTTTGTCGAGGATGAGGAGTCCAAGAAGACCATTTCTACCCTGTTTAAAAATTACAATGGCAGTTTGGCTCTGATGGATGGATTGACCAGAAAGTTGTTGTTATGGGAGCAAAAGTTTGGTCAAGAGACTCATAGATGAGACGAGAGTGTATGTCAAAAAGACACTTTTCATGATGTACATTGTAGAGAAATTCATCATGATTGTATTGGATTGTGTGATTTTCCCTAAACTCTATCCCTCAATCTTCCCTCAGCAGTTGCCTTTGGCCATTTCTCACCAGCCAGTTCAATCTCTCTAATGAAACTCTTGGTGTTATGTATCGTTGTACCACCAAGTATGATACGAACATTCTTGTGATCCTTGTTCCACTGTGACACAACACGTGCCTCCTCATATGTGACACCACCAACAACAAACACGATAATATCCTGGGCCTTTTCCAATTCAACGTTGCGGTACTCTGAGCCATAAGGGGACAGGACAGGGTATCTCTTATCAGGAAGCTTACCCTTTGTCACCTTGTCCAGGATGGTGGAAACGCGTGGTGAATGCTGCATGTAAATGTTCTCAGTTCCTCTGTTGTTTAAGCCAGAAATCAGATTCGTGGTGGCCTTGTCAAAGATGGATTGCTCTGCATCGAGGCGTTGACGAGCACCAGCGAAGCACAAGAGATAGTCAATGACGGCAATCTTGTACAGTGCCATGCCTTGGTCTTTGAGGATCGTTTTGAGTTTGTGCAGTTGATTGTTGGAGTTGGTTTCGTAGCGGAGAGCATAGAGAGCGACTAGACGGAGTTTTGCATCCTCGGTCAATGCTGGCTTCTTGAGACCATTGGCGTCTGGTTCGTTTCTAAGAAGTGATTCCAGTTCGGCATAGTGTGCGTTGTGTGAGTCGTGGGAGGACATGTTTTGTTCCAGTTCAGACACCTCCCATAGACGATCGAGGTTGATTCTCTTGTCCAGTTCAGACGCCAGTGTCATGTGTTTTGAGACATTTCCTGACAGTTTCTTGAACTCCGGGAACTCTTCAATGAACTTCTTCATGTCATCGATGGATTCAATCTTTTTGTTGGAGTTTGTTTTGCTCTTGTATTGGAAGACGTAATCTTTGATCTTATCTGACAAGTCACCAAAGTTCAGATACATTGACTCAGCAAAGAATTGGTCTTGTTTGGATGAGAGTGTGATCTTTCTTAGCTCTTCAGGGATAGGTGTGATGGACTCAGTGAGGTCAACAATGGAGTTTTCAATACCAATAAGTTCATTAACCATGGACTGATATGTCCATGGAACCAACAGTGGAGTTATTGGATCGTTCTTTCTATCAAGAATCAAGAGCTGTGGTGGAGTGTCTTTCATTCTGAAGTCAAATAGTGAGGCATTGGTCTTTTGGATATTGTAGAGAAGGTCCTTTGACAGTTTAACACACATTTTGGAGTTAGCCTCATAGCGAATCACTGGCTTCACCTTGAGGGAGAGCAAGAGCGACACTAGTCCACTGACAGTGGAGTTGAGTGCTGAGCCACCCCATGCGTCAAACTGTTCCGTGTAGATGTGCTGGATTCCTAAAGAGAAAAGGTCCTTGTTGATGGTGAGGTAGTCCTGGAACACCTCTTCCACTTTAGTAACCACTTCAAGGTCATCACTTTCTGCGAGTCTCTCCAATTGCGACTTAGACACCGTGTTGCTGAAGTAGAGCTCATAGGAGGAGTATTTGGGCTCTCTCAACTCTGTTAGCAAGTGGTTGATGCTGTCGTCTGTTGGTTTGAGGTAGCAAACACACTTCAAATGGCGCATCACGTCACGGTCATGGTTGTCCAGACGGGCGATAAGGAATATATCGTTCTGGAGGAGCTCGCTCTGGGTAGAGTTCAGTGACATTATGGATGTGGTGTCCTTGTCCAGAAGGAGTACCTTGATTTTGGACCCCGGTAACAGCGAGTTCTGGAAGGAGTGTCTTGGGCCATTGCCATTACCGGTGGAGGCTGAAGTATTGCTGTTGTTGCTGCTGGAAGTTCCCACAATTCGTTCTGTGTAGGTGTCACCGGCAGTGAAGAGGTCCATTTTGCATCAATTTTGTGGTGAATGTGCTGATTTTGGTGGCAAAAAAACGGTCTTGTCATTTTCGTGAAAACAAACATCAACACTTTTCTACGAATTAAAGAGTTGTTTTAAAAGAATTGGAGACAAACAGAAACGGATTATTCACCACCTCGATCCATTAGAATATATTCATCACTATCACAAAAGAGAAAACTGTCAGCATCAGCATCAGCATCAGTTACAAACATCACAAATTCTCACCTACCATGCCACAGTCCAAACAGCCCGAGGGCAAGAAGAAACAGTTCTCTGCCAGCCGTAAGTCACACTCTCGCTCAGTGTCCATCGGCAGAAACCTGAACAAGCTGGGAAGGAACTCGTCAGAAGAGCAACTCCACCGGCCACAGCTCAACAGGTCCAAGTCCACGGACACCATGCTGAGAAGGAACCGCAGTTTGACAAAGCTCACTGGACTCCATCCACTTAGAAGGGCAGAGTCACAGCAGTACGTGCCGACCATGACAACAACCACAACCACTAACAGGAAAGGAGGAGTCATCGAACTGACCAGGGACGAAAGTGAGAGTGAGACAGAAGCTGACCATCAAGAAGACATTGTCGAGGAAGTGGAACATTTTAGTGAAGATGAGCAAGAAGAACAGCACCCCAGAGAAGAGCCCAAGGTGCTCAGTTACAAAGCACCCGCACAGTTCAGCCACACTGGAACTTCATTCACTCCAACAAACATCTCCACTGATCAATTGGCTCAGACAACACCCCAAGAACCATCAACCACGATTCCTCATGCATCTTCACCTAAAGAAGACGACGTGAAACTCTCTAAGATCACTGAAAAGCTCAAACTTGAAGAACTCGCCACCATTCAAGAACCAAAACCAGAACCACCTCACAAACAAGCACCTCAACATGAACCACAATTGTCCAAGAATGACCTCAGTCATTACTACGCCAATATGATTCTCTCACAATCCACCGGTGTTGTGCGAGAATTTGGCGACCAGCCATTCCAGAATTCTCTTTTGAATCTAGACCATCAGAACCAAGCTCAGTTACAAGCACAGTTGAAGTACATCCACTCAAATGACCGCATCTCTGCAGCACCAAGCAACTCCAAATCATCATCGAATTCACTTCGTCAATTCACCATTAATAACCAGGCCAAGTTGGGCACTTCACACGAATCCTCCATCTTGTCATTCAAGGCACAAGGCCCTGGGTTTAGTATGACACAAATTCCAATTCATGACTCTGGACACTCCACTCCAAATAACTTCAACTCTTTTATCAAACCCGGAAATACAAATATTGAAACGAGAACACAACAGAGACTATGGCTACAGAGGGAAAGCTCACTGCTGGATCTATCAATGCAGAACAGCACCAATCCTCAAATCCGTCGTGAGTTTGAACGTATTTCAAGGGAATTTCTCAATGCTAGAAGATTTGAGAATCCAATAATTGATTCAGTCAAGAGAGCGACGATTGGGAATAACCGCGGTAATAACGAGACCAATGGCCAGTTGAACAACAAGAAGGTTGAGGAATTAAAGAAGATAAACACTGAAGCTATCCAGAATGAACTGTTAAAGTTGTGGTTTGCCAACGATACCCCTTCTTCAAACGGACCAAGTCATCTATTGGACCAGCATCGCTTTCAACAACAGCAGGTGCACCAACAGCAGTTGAACAGTAGACCACTGGTGAGTAAACAACCTGGAGACTTTGGGTCGATTGCAAATGGGAATTCGATCCGCAGTATGGCACCAACCACAAGGGCCGTGGACAGAGCGAATGAGTCAAGAGGGAGTAGAATTGACTTGAGTGCAGGGAGAGGTGTTGAGGTGAATACTGACAGATAGTTGTTAGAATACACTGCATTAAAATTCCCATGGTGAGGATAGATAATAGTGTAGTAAGCCTTCTAAGATCACACTGCCTACTGCCTTCATTGCCCCTTTTAAAGTAGATATAGGTAGAACACTGTTCACATCAGTAGCTTCCACCTCAACTCCGTCATCTGGTTCTCTTTCTTCTTTTCAGCTTCACAATTGAAAAAGTTCTCCTGGCTTGGTGATCCTGTACTATTGTTGAATAGTCTGGTGGCATTGTACTACTTGATCAGAACACAAAGCTGCCCCTGGCCACGATCTTTTTGACATTATTAATCAAGTGTAACTGGCCCTGGGTAGCTCTTCCAGGCCAACCACTCAGAAGAGTGTTAGAGAGCCAAAGTCTCGCCGAACAAATGTCACGCGGGTTTGATAACGAGGTCGTTGGATGAAGGCAAACAGGGATGATTGTTGTCTAGAAATGGCAGTACCTTAAGCGAACTGTGTGCGACTATCAAAAAAAAAAAAAAAAAGGGGGTAGGGTTTTGCTTTCTCGGTGACAAAGCATGAGTTCCGGCCCAATTAATCCGAGGGTTGATTGCAGATCTGTAGCACTTCACCTCCCCAGCTCAACTCAGCTCCCTCCATCCCTTTACGCAATTGATCAAATCATAGACACTAAACTGAGTCTAAATGAGCAAGTACGCACTAATAACAGGTGCCAACTCTGGCATTGGGAGAGAGCTGGCTCTCGAGTTCGCCAATAGAGGCTTCACAGTTTACGCCACAGATCTTGGTATCTCACCAGAGACAACCGAAGTGTTCAAAGTATCAGACAAGATCCGGACAGATATCCTCGACGTGACCAGGTTGGAGGACATCTTGCGTGTCAAGGCACGTGTTGTGGAGGAAACCGGTGGCTCTTTGGATTACCTGTACCTCAATGCAGGGTTGGCTATCACATCCCACGCAACTGACATCACGGAGGAACAGATTGACAAAATTTACAACGTCAATCTCTTTTCCAACATTATATTGGTGCGTGAGTTTGTGAAGCTGGTGATCAATGTGAAGGGCACCATTGTATTCTCCGGATCTGTGACTCAATCCCTGCCAATGCACTCCAATGCGCTGTATGCTTCCACCAAGGCTGCCTTGAACGAGTACTCATACGTACTACACTCTGAACTGAAGAATTATGGGGTGAAGGTGCATAATGTGATTGGTGGTGCTATCAAGACTCCAATCTTTCCTAACGAGGCTGGCACTGTGCCAGAGGGCTCCATCTATGATTTTCCAGAGTACAAGGAGGTCTATGCTCATCGTGCAGAGGTCATCGCTAAAGTTCAGGAAGATGCCATGCCTGTTGCCCTCTTCGCAAAGAAGACATTGGATAAGATTGAGAGGTCTGGAATTGATACCTTCCAAATCCATGAGGGAAAAAAGGCTGGGACTTTATGGTTCGCAGGAACTTTCCTCAGTGCTAAGTTGGTGGTTAAGAAGTACCTGGGCATGTTTGGTCTGGATTTTGATTACAGAAAGCACTTGAAGGATGACAGATTCGAAGTTATCAGATAATGATGACATAGTCTATTATAAGCTATAGTTAGAAGCACTTACGTTAGACATTGGCATAATTATACGATTCAAAATAGATCAGGCTCCGGAGACTTCCCGTACCCGATCTATCTAGTCATGTCCGTATTCAATATGCACAGATCGAACTAGACTAATTTCGCAAACCGTTGTAGCTTTATAGGAATAAGTTCACCGTTTCCTGGCCACGTCAGCCTCAGCCAAAATAACAAGGCTTCATCATGGCATGAGTTTTCTACTAGCGAATTGCAAGGAGTTGCAAGGCGAGAATAGTAGCAAGGCGAGAATTCTAATCGTAATATTGCTGGATCCCAGGATCTCCCACATCATGAGTCCTCCAAACCTGAGCCAAGGTACCGTGAGTCTTTCATTTTTTTCTTTTTTGAGTTGTTGTTACACTGTTGGAAAGGCATGAGTTTGACCCTTCATATCTTCATTAGACAGCATCCACGAGTCGTAGCTCTCACCTTTGGGTTGATCTGATTCTCAGTGTTTCAGGAATCAGGGGATCAGTGGTGGTGTATTTCGACCCATTTCTCTTTCCGAAATCTGCGATCGACAGTTACCACCGTTTTTTTTTTACTTTTTTTCGGAAAAAATTATGAGTGCTGATGGGCACGTTGGTTGTGGATGCGTCACATGGCAGGCCGCACACATATACTCGCAGAAAGGGGTCTACAGAAACCTGCACAGGTTCTTATTTGTATAGTTTTAGGGTAACCAATGTCAACCAAGAGCAGCTTGTAGTTGAAGTTCTTAGTTATCTCCGTGGTAAGGGTCTAACCCTTGGATTGAAACTTTGATCATTGGCCATTTGTTGCAGATTCAGCTTTGCCGGTTGAGGCCAATAATCATATTAGGATCAGCGGATCCGGATTGCAGATTGATGATGATCTGCACTTCGGTGATGAGTTTGTCCAAGGGTACACCGCCACCACATTCAAGCGACCTTTTGATCAGAAGTGAGGGGTTTTCCCACCGGGTCATGCAGTGCAGTTCAAGACGTTTTCAATTCAGGTGATGTTCTCCTTGAATAACTAATTGTTCATAATCAGTGATTTATAAAAGCTCCCGAATCTGAAAGGTTGGTGGTCCCAAACACTTAAAATTCAAGGATACATTTACCTCCAAATCATATGATTATCCGTGTTCCTTTGCCCTTTACAGAAATGGAGAATAACATAAAATCGATACCCACCAGCGATGGGACCGTGATGTCATTTTGAGACACTAGAATTCCAATTATATATTTCTGGATTTCTTCCTCCCGGTTCTACCTAACTCATTGACACTTTCAGAAATATAGATACCATTTTTTCTATCGAAACTTAAAGCCAGGGGACCACCCTCTGAGATGAGAAACATATCCTGGTATCCATGTCTTTAGCTCCATTCTATCTGACATGATATGATATACCAGTATAAAATTGTCTTTTGGCATTGTATCGTATCTTAAGTATCGATGGTACCTGGGAAGAACTCAGCAAACCCTCGTAATATGAATCCCTAGCCCATAAGGGTACTCGAAAGTATTTGCTGTTTTCCAGAATCTAGAATCGGGATTCTAGGTATAGCTAGGTAGGTGGCTGTCTGGCTGGCTGGCTGCTGCCCAGTAGATCTGTGAAATTCGGGGCTGTGTGGAGGTGAAGGGGGGGTAAAAATGCAACATATATATATTATCTACCACATACAGACTTTCGGGTAAAACATATAGAGATCCGCGGCTTACACAAGCATCTGAGAGGTTTAACAAGCTGGGCCCGATCTATCTATAATTATGTCGATGGCTCATGAGTTATGAGAGTACAAGCATCCTTTACTGTTGTCATTAAAGGAGTACCGTTTTTCCTTTGTCTGATTGGATCTGGGTATTCAAGGTGACTGGCACTTTTCATTCAATGTCCCATAGTGTGAGGATCATGCTATTTGTTGGCCTTGATAACAGATCGGAGTGTGTATTAATCCAGATCAACAATTTGTTATTCGAATTCATATCTCACTGATCTTTCTGACCTCTCCAAGTTCCCTTGAATGCATGATAGACCAAATTACCAGGCTTAGTCTTGAACCCTCTGAATGCCACTTCGGGCAGCATCACAAAGTCACCATCCACGACAATTGGTTGATCGATCCTCGTGAGGTTTTGCCATCCCCACCAAACGTCTGGTTGTTCAACAGACCAGCTCTTGTCCTTGACATCAGGGAATTTAGTAAGTTCTCTTGTTCGATACTGATCATTGACATTGTGGATGGGAATATCTGGACCCAAAGAGTTGACGTACTCGTAGACAGTGTCAGTGAATATGCCTGGACCTGTGAACCACATCACACCAGTTTGGAAGTCCTCGCGGCCAGCTTTGAAGTCGTATTCCTTGCCATCGAATGCGAAGACCTTGGTGTCTTTGTTGTACTTAGTATTGGTGACATTGACAATGTTGTTGATCAAAAGAGCGTAAAATGGGTGGTGTCTCTTACCTTGGAAAGACCACTGACAGAACTGGACTCTTCTCAAAGTGACACCAACCCAAGTCTCACAATCACACTCAACTTCTATCCCAACCACAGCACCGATCGTGTTGGTCTCATTGTAAGTGATCCAGTCTCTGAGAGGAGTCGTTTGATAAGTGTCTGTGTCACCATATGTACCCCCAACAAGGTACACGATGAGGTATCTTAGGAAATCGTATTGCAAGATGGTCTTAGGCATTGTGTTATAAGCGTCGATGATCTCTGGAAAGTATTCAGCAAACTCTCGTAGAATGAATCGGTACGCAGAGGGAGCATCGATAAGATGGTAGTCAAAGTCTGGGTCTATGGTCCATGACTTCATGTCATCATTCAGAGGGATCTGTTCATGCCACATTTGAAAGATGGTCTTCTCCAACGGTTCAGAGTTCTTGGTGTACGGATAGACTTTGTGAAGTCTCTCAAGCAACGGCAACTTTAACAGCTCGTCGACTGGAGTATTTAAGGATAGCTTTGGCTTTGACTGCGCCCCACCAGTGACTGAAGGGTCAAAAGCAGCAATGCTGGTACGTGAAGGTACCTCTGGCTTCTCACCTTCACCATCGTGATGTTTATGTTTAGTGGCAGGTGTTACTGGATCATTGTACTGGAAGGAGTTCTCATCGGTGACGAGGAAGCTTGCAAGGGTCATAAGCACAACAGTGCCCAACAGTATAGCGAGGATTGCATTTCTTGACTGAAGAACCTTGGCTAGAAAGTGGAAACCCATGATCTCTGGACACACACACACACACACACACACACACAGACACACACACGTCTTATATGTTAAGCAAAGGAATATATAAACAAGATAAAAAAAAAATGTGGATTTTCCAGATCCTCCCTCACTGCAATTGATGTGGCTGGTAAGAATTATACGCTTCTAAGTGGGCTTTCGTTCCTTCTAAGCTGGTAATCATGCAACTTTCCATACGGGAATCGTGCGCATGGATGACTGAAAGAGTTTGACGACCTTCACCAGTACAGTGTCCACTGGCACGAAGTCCAACACCATCTTGACACCTGGCGTTAATTTCCTGGTATTTCTCATGTAATCGCTTATCTTGTGTACCCACCTGTGTGGGCCCAGTCGGCACCAACCTCCTTTCTTCAGTAAAAAAATCTTGTCTATACGCTCGGCCGCGTGGACTTGCATCAAATGGGATCTGCATGCATGTCTTGCAGATGATATCCGCTGTTTTTTTTTTTTTTTTGGAGGGGGTCGAATGGAATGGATAAGTTGTAACTTCTGTCAATTAAAAAGTTATCATCATTAACCTTTCTTCCCTCTTTCTGTCTCTGAATATTTATCTTAAGTTTCGGGTGAATGACTCTATGATTAACTGGTCAAAATTTGTAATAATTTATGCAATGTCGCCGTCGCGTATGCTTCCTGCCTCGCCACGACTGGCCAGTTCTAGGCCCTTTTTTCTTCCCACCTTGTTCGTAACTTTTTCCTTTTTTTTTTTGGTTTTGTCTTTGTCTTTGTCTCACTTGGCAAAAATTACGGGTCCAACCTTCCTCGGTAGAAGAAGTGATAAACTACACGGTCCGAAGTTTTTATTCCTGCCGGACCGCGAGAGGGCCGACGTGGTTTAGAAGTATGGTACGTCTCGACCCCTCAATGGCTTTTTTTCCCTTTTAGTTAAGCCTTACTTATCTCGGTTTTAACGTCTCTTGAAGAGCTGTGCATATCTTAGGCTTTGGACTTTCAGCTTCACCATTTCTCAGGCGCCTGTTTTCTTTTTTTTTTTTTTTTTTTTTTTTTTTTTTTTTTTTTTTTTTTTTTTTTTTTTTTTTTTTTTTTTTTTTTTTTTTTTTTTTTTTTTTTACTTTTCAGGGCTTCGCATAAGAATGTTGCAAAATTGAGACAAGCGATTTTTCGGCATTCAAACAGAAATCTAGTGTTGGACCTTCAACCACTTCGCTTCCATCTACTCTTCTTCTTCTTCAGATAGCACTACCAGTGGACCCTGGTGGTACTTACGGGTGGATGAAGCATGCTTGAAGTCACTCATGTTGTTGTTTTTTTTTTTTTTTTTTTTTTTTTATGGCAGCCAACCAATCGGAGATCCTTTACCGGACAGATCTCCTCTTTTCAAAGTCACTCAAGCTGTCCTGTTTAGTTATCATTATGGTAGGCTTGACTGTTGAATTTTTAGGTGATTCATGTCAGATATCTGGACAGTACTCTCCTAATTTTTATTTTTGAAAGCACTCAAGTTTGATTAGTTCCCCTCTTACTCGTTTGAGGAACCTTCTCCTAAACAAGCAATCGAAAAGATTCTAGTGCTAAAATCGAAGAACTGGGTGGTGTAGCATAGCGTACCCGCTCTTTCACAGACGATGAATCTCTCAGTATAAGGTGTGGCTCCTGAGCTTCCAGAACCGTAAAAGTATACCCAAACTTCACTCGACATCTGGATATTATATACCGTACAAGTAGAAAGCAGATAACACTGAGCATATGGAACTGCTGTTGGACTGAGATGAGATATCATTCACTTTGAAGCGGATGGCAAAAAAAGTAGTGTATTGAAGTTGCAGTCTAACTCTTCAATGGTGACACCTGCTGTTGTCTACAAGATTCCCGGATTGATAGCATTGAGTAGGAAGAAGATAGTGGTCCACAATGAATGTGGCGATTTTTTATGTTTGGGGAAGGGGCTGAAGGTATTGGAGATGAACTAATGATACACAGGTCATAAAGAGAACTTCTCCAGACTTCATCATACAGAATATCATCAAAAAGTATTCTCCTCCATCCCTGTTGCCTCAACTTCTCAACAGATTCTTTAAAATTCAAACAGGGCAGCTCCTTGCAGTGATAGCAATGCTGTACCATTTTCAGGTAAGTTGGCAAATATAACTCGCTGGGTCCTTTAGGCCTATTCTCAAAGCATTTGTTTGCGCCACTACTGCTTTGAATGTTGTTGGACGAGGAAGATCACTGAGATTAACGCAGATTGACACATTCCACAAATTACCCTCGGAAGTGGTACACCCTATCCCATGACTTGAGCCCGGAATTCAACTTCAACAATTCTGCCATCTCATCTCAAAGTCCACAGTTCGACAGTTCCATACCAACTATCAACTCCACCAGCAATTTACTGCATATGACCACTGAGCTGAACCCCACAGCTGTGATCTCCATTCCACTGGGGACGGCGATCTTCATTGCCGTGAAGCCGATTTTCAAGATCTACCTCATCATGCTGGTTGGCTGGCTGCTTGTTCGGTACAACGTCCTGTCAATGGAAACCTCCCGAGGGATCTCTAACATGGTGGTGAATGCCCTCGTGCCCTCCCTGACTTTCAACAAAGTCGTGACATCACTATCAGGGAGTCGAATTGCGGATATTGGGCTCGTAGCATTGACGTCCATACTGATGTATCTTGCTGGTGGGGTTTTGGCGCTGGTGTTGAGTAAAGTGTCACCAGTGCCCAAGAAGTGGTACTATGGTTTGATATACGCTGGCTTGTTTGGCAATATCGGTGACTTGCCCATCTCGTATGTGCAAAGTATGTCTACCGGTATTGTCTTTGACGGAACTGAGGTTGATCGTGGAGTCATGTTGAGTTGTGTCTTTGTCGCATTTCAAAGTTTCTTGGTGATGAATTTGGGGATGTTCCAGATAGTTGGGTTGGATTTTAGAGATGATAAAAGTGAGAAGAAGATGGAGGAATTACAGAGTATTGATGAATTGTTGCGAACAGGGAAGAGTCACGAGTCTGATTTTGCAGTGATACCTCTTGTTGCGGGTGATGACCATGCCATATCACTAACTTCGATAGATGATAACCATCAGTCCATCACATCCCGTCGAGCATCAAGCAGTTCCTCATTTAGAAAGGTCAGATCACACGAGTCCACATATTCATCACGTCACGCGAGACCTCGCAGACAGACAACACAGTCCATGATTGATGAGTATTCCGAAGCTGAACAACTGCATAAACTCAGGACAGTAGAGGCATTGGCAAAGAACATCTCAAAGACACAAGAAGTCGGACTGGATCTCGTTCAGGAAGAAGATGAAGAACCTAGACCTATCCAGCACGCTAAATGGAACGCATTCGTGGCACGGTACAAGCTCGGATGGCTCGAGTTTGTTCTCATCAACTTTGCCCGTGTTCCATCAGTCACTTTAATCATCTCCATCATTGTCTGTATGATCCCTTGGCTACGATGCCTGTTTGTATTCAACTCAATCGATATCCACGAGGCTCCAGACGGCCTCCCTCCACTGAACTTTGTCATGGACTTCACAGCCTATATAGGTAATGCAGCTGTTCCAATGGGTCTTATCATGCTCGGTGGCACAATTGCCAGACTCGAGATCCAGGAGATCCCACCTGGGTTCTGGCGTACAGCATTACTGTTGACACTGATGAGACTCGTGGTGCTTCCTGTGTTGGGGATCCTTTGGATGTGGGGGATGGTGTCTGCTGGTTGGGTAAAGGATGACATGACAAAGTTCATGCTGATCTTGTCCTGGGCTGTCCCGAGTTCAACTTCACAGGTGTACTTCACTGCGTTCTACACACCACTGGAAGGTTTACATACACAGTTGGACTGCTATGCCATCTTCCTGATGATGCAGTATCCAATTCTGGTGGTGACGTTGCCAATCGTTGTGAGTTATGTGCTCAAAGTGACATTGGGCCATTAATGTGTCTCGTGTGTATGAAAATAAGCATTTGCATAGCTAAATTCTGTATGGGATCGTCTATTCTTCAACCGTCAAGAAATAGAGAATCAAAATACATTAGAGTTATACCTAATTCTCTAAAAGTCAACAGAGCAAGCAAAGCGTTTCGCGAAAACCTCATTTCGAAGTCCTTAACTGTGGCAACCGGAACCGCAAAAACAAAACAAAAAAATAAAAAAATAAATACAGAACGATTGACAACAACCATAGCGTTAAAGGAAATTACATCTTTTTAACGAGTTCCTGATAGTCTGAGTCTACAAGTTTCTTTCCACAAACCGTTTTTCAAGCAGCTGGTATTGATTTCTTCGTTTCTTTTTCTTTCAAGGGCCACCTTTTTGAACATATACGAAATTACTCAATTGGGACTGCAATGGAGGTTTGTCAAACACCGTGATGCTGCAAGGAAAGAATTTTCACATCTGGGATTCCAGATAACCATCTGGGTATAAAGCTGTTTCACAGGACGTCTCGAACTGAAACTTAAGACAGACATCAAGAAAAGAACAACGATAAAGAAGAGAATATGGGTTTCCAAGCAGCACTCCAGGGACTTTCCATGATAGCAATCGTGCTTCTCATCCCTCCTTTAATCTGGCACATTAAGACTATCAATATCCCAGCAATCACATTGATCATATGGCTGCTACTCATGGATCTCAAGACCTTTATAGATGCCACAATCTGGGGCGGAGATGACTTCTACATGAAATTTAACGGCGTGGGATACTGTGACGTTATGGTGAAGTTACAAGTTGGTGCTAGTGTTGGCATCAGCTCCAGTGTTGCAGGGATCATGTTTAATCTGTACAGAATCCTCAAGGCAGATAGTGTCATCCCAGGTTTAAGAAGTTTCAAAAAGATCACTGTTGATTTACTCATCAGCTTGGCCACTCCCATTATGGTTATGGGAATGAACTACCTGGTTCAGGCAAGACGTTACTACATCTTCAAGTACTCTGGCTGTCAAAATATTATGGCTCCCAGTTGGGTGACTATTGTGATTTGCACAATGTGGCTTGTTATCTGGTCTCTGATTGGTGTGATTTTCGCAGTATTGATCATTCTCACCTTCTTCAAGAAGAGAAAAGATGTCAACGATATCTTGAGATGCACAAATTCAGGTCTTAACTTAGTTAGATTTGCCAAACTGCTTATCTTTTGTGTGATTGTGATTCTTGTCATGTTTCCTGTGTCTCTGTACATCTTTGTTGGTGATATCAACAATGTGCAAAACACCTACAACTTCTCCATGATCCACAATCCAGTAGTGTGGTTCACTGTTTCATATGTTCCATTGAATCAGCCACCGTACAATGTTTGGATCTTCATTGCCCTGAGTTATGTCGTGTTCATCTTCTTTGGTCTAGGCTCAGATGCTATTGACATGTATCTGGAGATTCTATCCAAGATTGGTTTCAGTCCAGCTATTGAGTACTTCAGACGTAAAAGACAGGAGAAGAAGATGTTACAAGCAGATGCTCTTGTGTCCAAGGTATTGAACACCGATTCTGCGTTTCCTTCCTCGGGAACCAGTGGAGGCACTGCTTTCGACCTTGAGCTACAACAGATTATGCATTTCTCTACACCAACATCCAATGCCTTCTCAGACAAATTTCAGATATACCTGCAGAGTGACCAATCACAGAAGTATAGAGCTTTTGGCGACGAGTTGGAGTTGGATGATGAGGATGTGCAGTATTTGAATTTTCTTTACCACGGGAAGGATGCTGCTACGACACCAGTCCAGGAACAGCAGTCGAGTTTCCAAGGAAGTGAAAGCACTAAAGCAACTAGCCAAAATGATGCTGACTCCTCAGAGATAGGTTTCAAGTACACAGTGGAGCGTTAGGATGTTTGTTTATTGGTTTATTGTTATATACTACGCGTTTTATGTCCATGTTTGTACTGTACTGTCTCTACAAAATCTTGTTACAGCAAACCGACAATTATGTGTTATAAAAAAAAAGCAACTGATTAGACAACGTCCTTTCTGGTCGTAAAGTTTCAAAATTAGGAGAATATCAACACAATTATTCAACCTCCTCGGCCTTTGGGTTGTTCAACAAGTCGATTCTTTGCTGGTAGAAAGAAATGTTGGAGCCTCTGGAACCATCCTCCCTTTCATAAGACTCTTGCTTGACGTTGGCATCAACGAGCACCAGAGCACTGTTAATTATTAGTAAACTGTTCCAGTTTGGTTACACTGGTGGGCTCATCATTGCAGTAAACAGTAAAGTTCACAACTTGAAGAAAAAAAAATAACTTACCCCTTGCGGACATATTGAGTCATAAAGGCAACTTGGTTCTCGTTAAAAGTGACAATGTTGAACCAGGAGACTGGACCATCCTTCTTTTGCTGGACAGCAACAGAGTACTTGAGATACTTGTTGCCTTGGGCAGACTCTAGCGGCTCAAGATCCTGACCAATTCTACCCAAAATTTGGACTTTGGCGAATGAGTTTCTGGCAGTAGAGACAGAGAAGTGACGAGTGCTCTTGAAAGCAGAAGCAATTGAGGATCTGAGCATTGTTTCTGGAGTTGGAGAGGTTGAAACATGAAGAAAGATACGCGTCAAAGTCCCAAATGTTTCATGAAAAAGCCAAAACAGATTATGTCAGCATCACGTGTATAACATTTAAGGTTACCCGGATTTTAGCAGAATTGGGTACAGATACCACTGTCCTACTTGTTTTTTTTTTTTTTTTGTTTTTTTTTTCCTTTGGGAATGCCATAATACGCATACTTCATTGAGGTTTGACAATAATGTTTGGCACTGCATCAAATAGAACTTAGTTTATTTTCCAACATTTTATCTGAATTCAGCGATCATTCCTCCGATACATTGATTGTTGCCATAGTAATTATCACTATATTGGGAAAAATACTTCTTTGAGGTGCTTTTTCAGAGACTTCCAGATTCGCGAAGATTGTTGTAGATTGCGCCAAACCCAAACTTGCCAACAAACTTGTGCTTTCACATCTTTTTTAGCTTCATCTCACACAAATCTGAAATCAGGTTCAAAGTTCGCAGCAGCGTCGTGATAGATCTTGGAAACTTTGACTACTTCTCTCTTTGCACACCTTTGTTTAGATTGGCCCTCTGTGTTACACATTTGCCCGTCATTTGGTGCTTTTTTTTTTGTGTCACGCCTATAACTTTTGATAAGCGCCTCACCTCACCGACTCAGTTTAAAATTTAGTCCACACCATGGCGTTCCACCAGCAGGTCCACGAAGTCCACCGCCACCAGTCCTCTCAGGATGTCATCCTCAACAACACTACCTCCCGCTACGATGAGTTGAGCTCATCAAGCGCGGATACTGCAGAGTGGATCTTGTTCTCCCCTTCAATGCACCAGATGGGTGACCACCACCACCAGCAACAATCACATTCATCTGACGTCCTATCAACCTACGAGCACTCTTCTGAAATTGCCGAGAGTGAAGAATACGATGATGACGATGATGAAGATGACGACGCGTCGTTGCTCGACACATTAGAGAGCGGTTCACCGCTTGGACTTGCTTTGCCTCATCACGATGGCTCTGGTCATTTTTCCTTCAACAATCCAATAACTGGATCCTCTCATAATGACGAGTATGCCACCAGTCTAACCAAGAATGACTTCATCACGAACAGAATCGACAGTTGGAGAAGAGAGCAAGCCAGAATCCTGATTGATGACCTAAAGCGGGGGACAGATACTGACGCATTTAGAACAGAGACCAACGAGCTCATGGAATCATGGGGTGTTGACAACAGTACTGATCTTGGTACTGGATCACAGCTACAGACACCAACAGATACAGATACAGAGTTGGTCACTGAGACTGAGGAGACATACTCGTTTGAGAATCATAAGAGATTCTATGGTGACGATATCTTCAAAGGTTTGACCCAATGGGAGGTTGATGAGATTAAGAGAGTTGCAAAGGAAATGAAATCTTCTTTGGTAAGACGTGATGCTCACAATCGTGATGTCTGCAAAGACAGAGCACCTCATTATTCTCATTTATCTGGAAGACGGTTGTCTATGTTGCTCAACCTTTCAAGGGCCACAGCAAACAGGTTCCTCCTGGACAGTGTGAACCAACCGTTCTGGAAGCAAGACCTCAGCTCTGCTCATTCCTCGTTGTCTCTAGATACCAGCTCTGTTATGTTTGGTACTTTGCATCTTGGTGATGTTATCTGAGCTCAGCTGGATGCTTTACGATTTGATGACAATTTTTGGTACTAGTATTTGATTTGCACGTGGTGGTGATTATCTATTTCTGGTTTAAAGGATGTAATGCATGAAATATCTACATGTCAAGAAGAGCACGTATAAAATCTTCTAGTTAACAAGGTATATATAAATATAACATATAAAAAAACAGTTTTCATTTTGGCATGAAAGAACAGAAATCAGCGAACAAAAAAAAAGGCAACAGATCATTGCTAGGCTAAGCCATTGTACAACCCTGAGACAAGAGTTTTGTAGCTTGGAATATCGCTCCAAGACTCCTGTGCAAATGGATCATCTTCCTCCACGTTATGAGCAGACAACTCAACACCACTCGTGACAAACTCAGAACCCTTACCGATATCAATGTTGAACTTGACAGCGACACCTTGTTCACTCTCACTGACCAGCTCATTAGTCATGAATCTAGCCAATAGCTTGTGCTCATTTGTGGAGGTCAACTCAACTGGTTCAGGGAATCTCCAAGTCATTCTGGATCTCTCCTTGCTGAAAGTACCAGTTGGTTTAGATAGGACAGAAGTGCACTGTCCATTGATTGCTGTGGAAACAACTAAGTTAGACAAAAACACAGACTCACCAGCACCAAGCTTCTCTGCCACATGAGGGGCAAGTTTGATGCTCATCATGACACTAGCCTGATGTGGTTCGAGTCTCCAGACAGGCAGCAGGACAATTGGGGCAAGAGTCTCTTTGATCTGGTACTTCAAGGCACCAACAGTCTTGTTCTCAATGGCAGCTGGCAAAAGCTCAAACTCATTCCTGTCAATTTGCTTGAAGAAAGATGGGTTAGGAATGAGCTTGCTTAAAACAGCCCCATTGGTGTTGATCTTCACGTTACTCTTTTGAGGAATATCGCCATGGGCATTGTTATAACGTAGGGCAATCTCACCGGCAATCTGAGCAGAAACCTGCTCGCCATCCTTGAACTTAGCATTCACAACCTCTGCAACGCTAGCATTGAGGCCAGGTTTGTCAAAAGTGGAGTGTTGGAAGATTCCGGAGGCCAATAGTGAAGATCCAGTGCTCTGTGGGTTCAACTGTCTGATGGAATCACCAAAACTGCTAAAGCTGGAAAGTCTTTTGTTCTCAGGAGCAGACTGATTTAAGTTGGTGAAGAGCTGGGAGTGGATGTCGCGTCTGTTGGTAACTGGTGGCTGAATTGGCGGTGGTGCAGCTGGGTGGAACTCGTGCTGACCATCCTCACGAATGTTACCCAAGTTGGAAGAAGGGCCTGTTCTTCTTGATGGTGGAGGAGCAGGAGCCTTGTGTTCCACTGGCGCAGGTGCCAGGGTTGGAGGAGCAGCGACTGACTCATTTGCAATTAGAGTCTCTTCCTGATGTTGGTAGTGGAGAGGAGATTGTTGGAAAACCTGTGCTGGTTGAGCCTTTGGTGGTTGGATGTGGAATGGTGAGTTGGTGGTGCTCACCTCGGACACTGGGCCTGGTGATGGTAGTTCTTGGCCATTGAGGTTTCCAGAGGAGTTAGATCTGGACTTAGGTTGTAAAGGAGCCTGACTGAAAGATAAAGGAGCAGGGATACCAGCAACAAATGACGATGATGAGGCACCAAATTGAGAAGGATGGGATGGTGCTGGACTGTTTTTAGCCACTGGCTCAGGCAAGTTTGTCTGGTTCTTCACATATTCCAGTGGGCTAGCAGAGGAAACAAAAGAAGACGTTCTAGACTCTCTGACAACAGTTGGAGGAGCAAAGTCATTGATGGAGGAAGACTCGGATTCAGGGACAGTGTCCTCTATTCCAAGCTTCTTCTTGTCTTTCTTCTTCTTGTGGAAAATGGATCCAACCTTGGATCTCAACTTGGTCTTTTGCTTTGGAGCCTTGCCATTGTTGACAGTAGTAGAACTAGTAGCATTTGTAGAGACAGAGGAATGGCGCAAACCAGCGCCAGTTGAGGCACTGGATGGTTGGCTGAAAGACGACTTTTGCTTAATCACAGGAGTCTCGGCTGCTTTTCTGGCCTCCTTTGGAATGAAGGTAGTTTCACTTGAAACTTTAGCGAATCTAGTGATTTCAGTCTCTGGATCAAAGTTGAGGATGGTCTCCAGGGTCTTTTCGTTACTTTGTGAGATTCTGTTCAAGGAGTCAGTGTACGCAGTGATGAATCTCAGCAAACTGTCTCTCAAAAACTCCAATCTGTTGTAGTCGGTGTTTTCAAACACTTCAAAGACGTAGGGTGCTTCATTGTCCCACTGATGGTTGGCACTTTCGAGCGCAGTCTTGTATTTTTCCTGCTTTTCTGGGTGACCACTGTACTTCTCGATCTTCTCCTGGTTGTATTCGATGGTCTGGGCAACCTCGCTCAGCTTAGAGTGCAGTTCTCTGACATCCGACCATTGTTTGTTTCTGGTGGTGAATCCTGTAAGAGGGTTGATCACCTCCTTATCGACAACAGTTCTCAAGAGGTTGTTGGCAGCCAACTCATCCTTGATCTCACTTATAATATTGTTCCAGATCTCAGACAAGTGACCAATAGCATCCACATTGTAGTATTTAAGTTCTTCCTTAGATAAGACTTGGTTCTCGATGATACCGCGCTCAATGTTCTTGTTCAAGTCCTGTGTTTGGCTCACAAGCTTGTTGAGCTCACCCAGATAGTTGGACTTAATGGCGTAGTAACGCTTAAAGAAGTTGGAGAACTCATCATTAAGCAATTTGGCCTGACTGAGTCTCACTCTGACAATCTCAGCGGCGTTGATCGGGCTCTGGGACACCAGGATAGAGCTGGCGTACTGGGTTCTTTCGGAAGACATGGCACCTTATTATCGCACAGCAAATAGGAAAAAAGCGGGCGCCAAACAGCAACAGTCTGTATTAGTACGCAATTTGTGGAGCAACGTGATCAGTGATGTTCAGTTGAAAGATCGAAGGGCTTCTCAACTAGTGAAAGGATCAATTGTGCTGACTTGGAGGCTGTTTTTGCTGTGACACTTGGAGTAAAATCGAAATATCCGTTTTCTCGAATTTTTAGAGCATGCTGGCTTATGAGTTGTAACCGAGGCAACAAAGCACACTCGTATGTTTTAAAATGCGCAACTATTAACTGTCTAGACTCTATTAAAGCTCTTTTAGAAATGTAATCAATATAATCCAAGTCATTTAATCATAATCGTCTATGTGCCAGTCATCTGAACATTTCCCAAGTTCAACTTTTTAATTAGAGCAGGCATTCGTAGTTGCTCGTCTGCATCTGGTACTGGACCATGCTCCCCTTCAAAGATCACTGCACCAGCATTTCTTCTAATCTCAACATACTGACACTCCAACTGGTTCAAGATGTCAGCTGCCGTTGGTCTATCCCTTGGGTTTGGACTGATCATCCACTTCACCAGTGTATCCAGTCTGGCCTTGCCATCAACAAGGAAACGTGGAGTCCATCCTGGTAGCCCCCTAGGGTTGGACTCCACTGAGGAGTAAGATGAGCTTGTCACTCCAGCGTGATTCCACTGAGCAGAAAAGGTGGAGTTCTTGGAAGTCATAGAGTTGTCATTGTACAGATTCAACTCAGTCGAGCTCAACCTTCCTGCATCACTCAAATCTCCAGATCTCAACTTCTGCCAAGCGATCCCATTATCTGGAAGGATAATATTGGCTGCTGTCTCGAGCATAATCAACCCAAAGGAAAAGATATCAGCTGGCTTATCGTAAATCTGCTGAGAAATGATTTCTGGAGCAATGTACTCTCTGTCACCTTCTCTCTCAAAGCCAGGCTGTACAGGGTACTTGACGGCCATGCCGAAATCACCAATCTTCAATGAACCTTCGAATGTGATGAAAATGTTTGCTGGTTTCAAATCCAAGTGCAGAATCTGGCAAGAATGAATGTACTTCAACCCCATCCCAATCTCCACAATCATCTTCCAGATCCTCCATTCATCAATTTTCGAAGAGTTCCCACTCTCCAACAAAAACTCATCCAGAGACCCATTCTCACAAAACTCAGTCATGATGTACAAATGACCATTGTGTTCCCAGTCATTTATGAAGTTGATCACATACTCTTTGCCTTCTGCATCCCGTAGCTGATTCTCTTGAAGGATCTTTAGTAACTCAACCTCTTCAAAGATCCTCCTCCGTCTCTTTGAGCCCAAAAAGGGGGTCTTGATTCTCTTAACAGCATACTTGACACTTTGGAATGTAATCTCATAAACGTTCGAAAATTCTCCACTGCCCACAATTTGAACATTTTGGAATTGTGAGTTTAAATGGTCATCTGCATTGGAGTTGGCTGTCAAAAGGGTGGACACATTGGCAGAGCTCATTATATTTGTGGACAGGTCGCCTGTAGATGAATCAACAGAGATGTCAACTGGAGTTCTTGGAGTGAAGGAACCTGTGTGGCCAGGAGTAGGTGACATCATAGTGTTCAAGTTCAGCTTGGCGGACTTAGCCAGAGCAGCATGATGTGCATCTCTGTAACGTGTAGGTGTGGAAGGGTCATCAAAATCATCATTATCATCAAAGATGGAGTCAGCACTCTCATCGAAATCATTAGTGAACTTCATCAAACAGTCTCTCAGATCATGGGTATTCTGTGCTCTTGCAGATCTAGGAAGGGACAGAGAGGATGCGTTCCCTGAAGGTGTCTGTTGCATCTCATTTTCATGTCTTCTGGAGATATAGTCGCGTGGGTCTTCATCTTCACTCTCAATCCTGGGCGTTGAGTTATCTTTGATTAATGGAGAACTGGCAGTGATAACATTGGCCAAGTTGGACGGAGCAAAAGGTTGCTTATTAGTGCTCTGAATGTTAATCGGTGGGATCTTCTTGCATGGAGTCTCTGGTGGGTTTACGGGAGCCTCAAGAACCTTTCTATTCTTCTTGCTCAAGAGTCCAGAAGACATGAAAGCCGTTTGGAGAGGTTTGACAAACTTGTAAGAATTGGGCGTGATAAAATCATCATCATCTTGTACCTCATTAGTAATTGATTTCCGATTGAACATGTTTTTGTTCAACGCCTTCTCCTGCCTCGTTCGGTGTCGCGTTGGTCTTGATGGTGAGTTGTTTGGCGAATCAATCTCCATGATGGTTGCATTCAGCGATGGCTGAAAATGAATGGATGGGTTGGGCAGTGTCTGCAACTGTTTGCCAAATGGAAATTCAGTATATGCTGTAGTATCTAAGGCAACCATCTTCCTCAGTTTGTTGAAATGTTTATGTACTGTTCCAGGTACATCTTCAGGCTGTTGGTCTGTTGACTTCTTGGAGGAGAATAACAAAGGTTTTTGGTTATCATTGATGAAAGGAGAGAAGCTCACACTGCTGTTGCTAGCATGTCTTTTGAGAGATTGTTGATGTTTGCTTGGTGTCGCCTCCTTGAACGGCGACCATTTCTCAACCTCTCTGTTGAAATGGTTAGACTCATCAATGTCCATTGGTGCCATCTTCTTCTTTCTAATTGAAAATTTGGGGGAGGATGAGAGATCCAACTCTGGTGATCTTTCTATGCTCAAGTTCAGAAGCCCAACACTTCTTCGTAGGCCTTGCGAGCCCTGTGATGAAGGTATGCTTGCTACACCCGGAGTGGTCTTCTCATTGGGAAATGGGTCCTGGTTCTCATTGTTGTTGAACTGGGTGTTGGTAATATCCTTGAGCTGAGGTGATAGCATGCTATCATTCATGACTCTTTTCTTAGATTTCTTTTGCAGGAAGGGTGTGCCCTTGGAGTCTGGAGACCTCTTGGAACGCGTAAACATCGTAGCAGCTGCTGAAAAATCAGTATCCTCTGTCAGGAGAGCGCGTATGGTGAGCTAACTTTATTTCAAAAACGGCTGACTGTTGGATCTGAGACTTTTGGTTAATTAATTGCCTTCTATTGCGAAGGGCAGAACGTGTTGTTTTGGTCCAAACGCGTACACTAACTTGTGAGTAATCTTCCTCGCCGGGAGTGTAGAGTGGTGAAACGGAGTGGGGTAGCCGAAGGTTCACTGACCTTGTTGCCTCTAAAGGGGATTCGCTGTGAGATTGAAGGCCTTTCTCGTTGGAATGGCGATGTTTTGGTGTTTGTTTGTTTTGTTTTGTTTTGCTTGTTTGTTTTGTTGATGAATTTTTTGTTTTCAGTTTTTCTGACTGTTCATACATTGCCATGGTTACATGTTTCAGCACAAACGTCGCACTATTTCAGCCCTTTTAAGAGCACTCAGCATTCACAAAATTCTGATTCGAAAGATACCCGCAAGCTATTGGAGGGAAAGACTTCTAGAGTTTTGATTGGGTTCAATTTGTTTCCTCTAGGCCTGAGGAAAGATTCAAGAGGTTTGTTTGAATGGAAGTCCAGGTATTACTGGGGAGTTCACATACCACATATGACATACCTACACATCGTAATGTCGTCCGGGAGTTGCGCAGCTCAGTAGGGAGCTTGAGCCTTGTGTGACTTATATATTGATACATAGATTTCCAGCTTCTAGTCCTACAATTCAAACAACGTAAAAGAATCATTTAAACCTATAAAAAAGTGAGAGTATACCTATCTAAGCCGTCCTCCCGTAGAAATGAAGTTTGGTATTTGTGCAGAATAGTGTCCTCAAACACTTAATTTTCTGGCCTGTTCCTCCTTTTGGGCCTTTTCCTTTGCAGCAGCAGCCTCATCTTGTCTCTGGAACATTGCCTGGTTCCAGCCTTTGATCTCGTCACTTTGCTTCACCCAATGAGCAAAAGGATAACTTGACTGTGTCTTCAAAGGTGTCTCATCAGTGATAATACCCAGATCTTTTTGACGTTGAATCAGACCGTCCAGGTATGGAGAGATGTGATCTCTGAAACTTTCAAAGTTTTTGTACTTGATAATGTCTGTTGGACCTTCATAGATAATTTTCTTTATCAAAGATGGAACCATTGGTTCATCTTTCATCTCCTCAATAGAGTAGTACACAGGGTGGTTGGTAAAGATAATGGCACCACTCTTTGGAAGTCTTCTCAAAGTTTGACGTTCAACTCTAACATTGAACTCATCTGGAAGAACAGAAGAGTCAACCTTCTCACCCTTCGGTAGTGTATAGACATTGGAATCGAGAAGCTTGTGATCCCAAGAAATATACCATGAAGCTCTCTCAACTGGATCAGAAGCAGTCATCTTGCTAAACCATCTCTCCATAGACTTCTTCAGCTTGCTCTCATAATATGGCACTTCTGTGTGGATGATGTCCAAGGATCTACCCAACTTGGTACTGATACCAAATCCACCGCCTGGGAAAGGAACTGCGGCAGCAACCAGATAGTGTTGATCATCAGATCTCTTCTGGACAATGTAGAAGTCCTCCTTAGCCATCTTGGAGACGTAGATCAATGGGTGTTCTTTCAAAGGTCTAGACATATCCAACAATTCACCAGTCAATTCATTCTTGACGTGAACACCGTTATCCTGAGATGTGAACAAGAGAGGATACCTCTTCAGCATGTGTTGTGTCACCAACTCCATCAATTCGACACAAGAGTCTTCAGACTCTGGAAGCCAGTCAACATTGTCCTTACCATACTCATGATAAATTCTTTCCTTCTCAGCAATGTAACGCCAGTAGTACTTGTCCATATCCAACCAGTGGTTGATGTCCAACTTGTAGATGGACATGGTTTGATGGTATGGCCAACGGAAAGGTCTCCATGGTCTGTCATCATAAGTCTTCACCTGTTCTGGAGTTATGTACAAAGGAGTTGGCTCTGGGACTGGAGCATCAGCATTGTATAACTTCTTAGCTTTTGGTGGAGAAGGAGCAGCAGTCACTGTACCTTTACTCTTTTGGGCAAATAGAAGTTGGATAGCATAGGCGAGAACACCTAGTGTCACACCGCCTAAAAGAAAGACCACGTTGTCAACCATTGTTGTTTGTCTTGATTCCAATGGTGCAATGACCTTCCAAGAGTGGATCTTGTGTGTCTTTATATGTACACTCTCTAATGGGTAACCTTTGCTTCATTTGGTTGTATTGTCCTGATCTGATAGTCAACCTTTATCAGCAGCTAATCACATGACACAAACTGTCACCAAGGCCGCAGTTGACAGAGAACATCAAGGGTAACTTGCCCAAATCCGGTGAAGTTTATTCTGTAACTTTCAGGTCAGTTTCACCGTATTTGGTTAAAAACATGATGAAAAATGATAAGTCCGGATGGTTTATCCTAATTGGGAGAATCTTTAAAAAGTGACACAACCAACAAGAAAAAACTATGCAGGATGTCCCGACACTGACACAATTGTCCATTGCCATTCGAGCTTTAGTTCCTGAGTTTGAACCAAAATCTAGTTCTTCAACGTACAGCATGAATTCTATTTACTTATTTTAACGTACAATTAAAAACTTATTACACTAAACAAGTTCCAAGATGGTTTATCTGCAAACATCAAAAGATATTCACAAAGAGGTTTTAAATGTGACATGTGCTATAAAAACGGATTGCAACTTTCAGGACATGATGAAAGAAATCACAATCTTCTACCACGACGACCACCTTTTCTTCTGGTAGAGTCGGATGGGATTGGGGTAACATCCTCAATTCTACCAATTCTCAAACCAGATCTGGCCAAAGCTCTCAAGGCAGATTGACCACCTGGACCTGGGGTCTTAGTGGAAGTACCACCAGTAGCTCTCAACTTGATGTGGACAGCAGTGATACCAACCTCCTTACACTTTTGGGCGACATCTTGGGCAGCCAACATAGCAGCGTATGGAGAGGACTCATCTCTGTCAGCCTTGACCTTCATACCACCGGTAACCTTAGCAATGGTTTCCTTACCAGACAAATCGGTAACGTGGACGAAAGTGTCGTTGAAGGAAGCGAAGATTCTGGCAACACCAAAGACTTGGGAGCCGTCACGGACTTGTGGACCTAGAGTAACGTTTTCTGTTAGTTGTTAGTAAAACTTGAATTAAAACATTTTATGGGATAAGAGGGGAAATCAAAGTGAATGAAATGTTGATAAATAGATAGTAGCAAACTGTTCGGCAGAGGAGCCCTGTTGTAACGACCGTGAATTGGACTGCGTGGATGCAATATGGCTAAGACTATCCGCATAAATGTAACTGAAATGGTAATGTTGGAGCTCGAAGGTTGTAGGGTCTCTATTTTAACTTCTGTCTGAATGAGAATTTGGATGCTTGTTTGGACTTGGGTTCGGTGTTGAGCCGTAAAGTGATTGATGTGTTGGAATCAAGTTTGATTACAGAAGCTGTCTCCTCGTTCGTTCATGCAGATTCCTGGGGTCTCTCTATCTGGCACTTCATTTCAACTTCATTTCCTCTCTGCTCTGCATGTGTGTGGTGTTGACATACCAGAAGACATTGTTTGGATACCTCTTGTAAACTGATGTTAAAGTGCAATTCGGATTCGTGAAAACTTTTGCGTGGTTGAAAAAAAAGACGGTAACTGGTAAGCCCACACTCTCAAGGGCTTCTTAACCCGGAAGGTGTGAAAATTCAAAATTTGATGTTCGGGAGGGAAAATTCGCGAAACTTATGACGGGACTGTGTCTGCCCTATGAACTATCACGTGAGGTCTTGTTAGGGTTCACACATGAAGATGACAAAAGTAACCTCCAGATAAGTAGGAAGTTGTGATAGGCAAAGGAGGCTTGAACGAAAGAGAGTACTACTCTATCGAGATTGCCTCTTCGGGCTAGCTCGGAAGTTAATGTTGAGGCAGCTACTGTATCTATCAAGGTGCGTTGAACAGATCGTACAAATCCCATACTAAAATACACATACTTTTATATCAGGATCATTAAACAAAGAGTGGGAAGCGATTTAGTAAACGAAACCCAAGATCTTACCTGAGACGTGCTTTCTTCTGGCCTCCTCGTGGTCCATGATACCGGCAGAGGTGGTCAAGATGACGAAACCGAATTGTCTGGCTGGCAACAAGTTGTCAGTCCACTTCTCAATGTCACCAATTCTGACGTTGAATCTTGGGGAGATAACACCAACCTTGTTCAATCTACCGTTCAATTGAACAACGATCTTACCGGATCTGTGGTCGTCAATGTACTCGAACTCGTCAATGTAACCGTGTCTTTGAATGACTTGCAAGAACTTGATAATGACCTTGGAGGATGGTCTAATGATAACTTGACGCTTACCGGTCTTCTCAGCGTTGTTAATAGCGTTTAGGGCATCAGCCAAGACGGAGGTTCTGGTCATTTTGATGTACTGGTATCAGGATCAGAAAGAATGTACTGTTTTTGTTTGGTCCTGAATTTTTCATTCTGGTGTTGATGGAAAAAAAAAAAAAAAAAAAAAAAAAAAGGGATACTGCCGATGTCAAGCCCTAAGATTTATCACGTGCTTTACACAACTTTGAAGCCCTGAGAAAACACCTATACACCAATGTTCTCCACCCAAACAAAAAAAAAAGCATACCTTCGCCCAACACCAATTCGCGAAGTTGGGTACCATTTAGAAAACTGGTAAGGCCAGCACGGTTTCTGGGCTGGCTTCGAAAGTGAAAAAAATTGACTTTCACCAAACAAACTCTTGTTAAAGAAGGACCATAAGATTTAATAGTTGCAATGCCTGTATGTAAAGAGAAGCACTGAAAGATTCAGGAACATTCACAGTGATAGAGCAAACACCACCCACCGTCCAAGGTACAGGTAGAACCGTGTCGAGATACACAAGAGCTCACAAACACAATGAAGAGGTTTTCAAGTACAGGAAAAGAACAGTAAACATCAGCAGAAAGATGAGAACCAGAACCAACACGCTAGGAGGAACCGTTCATAGTCAGTCTGAAGCAGCCAGAATCTCCTAATGATCCCCTTGTACTACATACATCAATGTGAAGTGTGAACCCTGCCAATCTCCTTCAGATATCAACAGCCCCCAAGCACTAATACTAACTCTCCTATAGTCCCAAAAATCTTTCAAGACCAAGCAAAAGTTGGCCAAGGCCCAAAAGCAAAACCGTCCTTTGCCACAATGGATCAGATTGAAAACTGGTAACACCATCCGTTACAACGCTAAGAGAAGACACTGGAGACGTACTAAATTGAACATCTAAGTTGACTCAGCCTGTTATCCTGGAGTTTCAATTTATCATCAACAACAATCAACAAAAAAACCCACTATTTTTATATTAGCTGATCTGAAGAAGGTTCTGAATTATTTTCCAACTTTGTTCATTTGATAATGTTCCAGTGTTTTGAATTAAAAGTCTGGTTGATCTTGTGACTATGTGTCTGTTTTAGAGTTTTATTTGATTAATTAATATAAGGAGAGTCTGTATATTGTGCATATGATCTTGTCCGTTGTAGTGTGATATGTGATTTTTTGGAGTTGGAGGCTTCAACTCTATGCTTAATCAGACAACTCAACTCACTAGCTGAGCTAATGAAAAATTGTTCTGATAGAAGCGATATGGGACACTGGGATAATCACTCAGCAATAATCCCCTCATATTCTCCACGTGTAATTTGAGCTGGTTGGAGTAGTATGTTTTGTGCCAGTGCCCTCACCTTTTCAGAAGCCTGGCTGATTCTCAAAAAAAAACATTCCAGAGAAAATTCCCTCAACAAACAAATTCATCGTGAGTAGCTCCTGATTCAAATCTTGAATACAGCTAAGCCCCTACAGTCCGTCTCCAGGTGACATAGACTTGACTCCATGAGGTATGTTTGTTTAGTAACACCAGTCGCTACTTGACCAAAAAAATTCCACCATGCTGCCACATCAAAATGATGAATCGAATTAAGAACAATTAAAGCTAGATAGTATATGAACTAAGTAATGACTATATTCTTAAGACAGATAGATAACTGAATTATTGGAAAGTGAGATTGCCACTGAATCTGGATGGAGAGTCCAGAATCATTGGCTTATGGAGATATTTTATGCAGCCAGGTAGCACAGAGAGATGGATTAAAACTAACAACTAGAATAGCCTACTGAGTTGGTGAAGCTCCTTGAAAACAGGTGTTTAATATATGAATCTGATTTACTTGTGATCAAGTCGTACCTAGCTTTGACTATCATGTGTAAAAACTCAAAAGTGTATGGAAGTCAGTTTCATCAACACGGCAGCTTGCAACCTCCCACCAACACAAAAGCATAAAACTACGAATAATCATTTCAATATAACAAAACCCGAAGGTTCTAATGTATTCGATAAACATTCACAATGTTCGTTCCCTGGTAAGGAGAAGACGCCATTGAGTGGAACCAGAATAGCGTTTCCAGTAAGACTCCACGCCCGCTCCAGCTGGGAACACTACCACCTGTAGTGATCCATTCTCGAACACGTTGTAGAGAGTAGCAGCCTGGTAAAAGCGTCACTGATACCCTACAATAATACGTGTTCTTGGTACAATACCGTTTTGAAAGAGAGATTCCAAAGAGTGAAAAATTCAGATACTTTTATATGGACGGGATATGCAGGTGTCTGGGTGTTATCGAAACTTGTCCATAACAAACGTGTGAGGGCAGAGGGTTGCCTTCACTATTTTGCAGAGGAGGCAGTAGTTATCCTCAATGAAACGCTTTGTCTTTAACATACTCAGTTTCCTGATCTTCATTCAACAGATATTATGTGCCTCTTTGGAAGGAAACATCGAATTCCCTGTTGATGCAACCAATTTCGAAAAGGTTCAGACAGAGATCCAACTTATAGAAGTCAGCAACGATCCAGCAAAAGTACCACTCAAAGAGAATACCAATGTTAATGCCAATGGTCAATTCAAGTTTATCAATATTCCGGAGGGATCCTATGTTGTATCGGTGTCATCACTCAAGTTTAACCTTCAACCATTCAAAACCAGAATTGATGTGGACTCAGAGAACCAATTGAAGGCACATCTTCTACAAGCAAGTCAAGACTTCAATGACCTTACGGTCGAAGTTTCAACGCCAATCAAGTTCATTGTCAATCCAACGAATCCTAAACGTGAGTACATCAAGAAACGGTCTACTGGGATCTTGGAGTCAGGTCCAGTAAAGACAGTGCTAAACAATCCGCTCTACCTAGGTGGTGCTATTCTTGCCCTTGCTGTGATCATTGCTCCTACCCTCATGGAAAAGTTTGACCCAGAGACTGCACGCTTTATGCAGGAAGCTAGAGCCCAAAAGCAAGGCAAGGTTAATGTTGTGACTCTCCCAGCAGGAATTGCTCCAGATTCTCAGAAGGAGACTAAAGAAACCAAGTCACAGCCTTCGGAGAAGACATCCACTACTACTGCTATCAAGAGCCGCAGGAAGAAGGCGTAAGTAAATGAGAATTAACGGCACCTGTGCCTACTATAGCCATGTAGCCATGATTTCGTACATAATTATTATATCATCATCGCTGTATCCGGTAATTTTCGCGGGCACGTTTGTTGGATTGTTTTTCTTTTTGGTCTGCGTGTTCCTTACTCTTTGACACATTGATTGATCCCAACATTCCACAACTTTGCCAGCATCTTCAAACAAAACTCTTGAGTCTTCTCAGCCTCTGACTTCCTACTCACATTCGTTCGTTTTCTTTTGACCCACGCCCACATCTTGTCTGTTTAGAGTTGGCCTTTGTACTTGCAGTTTCAAATCTGAGATCTCATTTGTTGTTGCTGGCCCATTTTTTTCAACCTGTATTGCTTTCTTGTTCATCTTCTGCTTTAATGAGCCTCATAGAGCGTCTTCTACCAGTTCTCTCAACTCACAACATCCATGTGGTGTCACTCTGTCTGCTTTGGTACGCTGTCTCCTCGGTCTCGTCCCAACTGACCAAGACTATTCTCAGCGAGTTTCCCTTCCCATTGGCACTGGGTGAGTTCCAGTTCCTCGTGGTTTCCACACTGAGCTTGTGGACTATACTGGTCATTCACAGACTTAAGTCACTGCATGACCTCTTCCCGGCTGGTACAGTCCCTCAATCAGGCGGCCCAGCTCTTCAAATGCCCAACAAGCATATTTTGTTCACTGTGCTTCCCCTCGGTTGTTTCCAATTCCTTGGGAAGCTGTTTTCTCACTGTGCAACAGCATTGGTTCCCGTCTCAACCGTTGCTGGTATTAAGACGCTCTCTCCATTGATTCTTGTCTCTGCTTACAGATTGATGTACAAGGTGAAGTTCCCTGTGAGCACATATCTCTCATTGATTCCTTTGGTCCTGGGTATACTGTTGATTGCAGTTGAGGACTCGCATGCCACTCTGGTCTCCACCACTGCCAGCAGTGAGCAATATTTGGGGATTCTCTACGCCTCTTTGTCCCTCATTGTCTTTTGTGCCCAGAATATTTACGGGAAGACTGTCTTCACGTACAATCAAAAGCACATCAATGACCATGCAGAACTGGCTGTTAGTCAAGATTTCTCTGAGAAACCAGTCCTGCCCATCTCACAAGATCCAAGGGAGCTGGATAAGACCCAAAAGCAATTACAGGCATATGAGGAACAGGTGCAAAAGTCTAAGCGCTTGGTCGTACCAAAAGTGAGAAACAAGTATGACAAGTTGACTTTGCTTCTTTACTGCTCGGCTGTAGGCGGTCTGCTATCTCTACCTTGGTTCCTCTATATTGAGGCTCCTCACTTCATTCCAGTCCTTGCTGGTGGTTCCACGTCAGAAACGGAGGCCCATGTGGTGTCCATTCCGTGGACCATGCTTTTCATCAATGGTATTTCCCATTTCTTTCAGTCATTGGTTGCATTCCATCTACTGGGCTCCATTCCAACTATTTCATACTCAATTGCCAGCATGATGAAAAAGATGACTGTCATTATCGTCAGTATGATTTGGATTGGACACAGCATTTCGTTCCTACAGTTTGTTGGATTGAGTTTGACTGCTGTTGGCTTGTGTTCCTACGACAGATGGGGTGGCAGACGTGCTGCTTGATGACCAATCACTACCACATAAGCGGGTTGTTATTCTTCAATTCAGATCCTAGATGGATCCCTTCTCAAAGCCAAAAGAGTGTATAATAGAGTTATCAGTATAATAATATCAGATTTTGAAGATATACTTATACGTATATCTATATATTATGCATGTACCTGTCATGTATTTTATTGCCTCCATACTGCTACTCTGCCGTTAACATCACCTGCAACAATCTCAATCTTGCCAACCTTTTGATCATCAAAGTTAAAGAAACTTTTCAAGTAACTCTCCACTACGGATACTCCCCCACTCTCTAGTGATTCCTTCCCATCATAGAACTTCAAGCTCTTGATACCGTTCAAAGTCCAGGCTGCACCTCTGATCTGTAAGTCATGGAGTTGGACAGTATCATTGGACCAGCCACTGGTTAATAGGGCAACGTATCTCCAGGACTCGTGTTTCTTACTGCCATCCAACCTCATGGATGATTCAGTTCTTGGATTGGCGAAGCTCAAAGCTGTAATAGTCGCGCCAGATTCTTCACCATCACTAACAGAACCAGTAAAGATTAGAGACCCGTTGACGTTGAAAATACTCACTTTGTCACTGAACGATGTGGCAATTATCCCTGAATCATAAGCAATAGCAACATGCTCAATGGTCTCATTCTCTTGACAGCTGATCTTTCTGATGAGTGTAAAGCGAGCCAAATCCCAAAGGTAGCAGTTACCCTTTGTGTCAAGACTCAGCAACAGATTGAACTCAGGGGAGATTCTCAACTCCTTGATAGGGGCGGTATGTGCCCTCAACCTTGTCTCAAATTCTAATTGTTCATTCAGGCCCTTCACAATTACTAAGTATTTCCAAACATGAATAACACCAGAGTTGGAACCAGTCAGCAAAGTGTCGACATCAGACTTAACAATCGTTGTAATCCTGTCATCATGCAATCTCTCAAACGTTTGGCGATTGATTATCAGCGAACCTACACTTGGACCTTTCTTGACTTCTATCTCCCCATTTAGGTGTAGAGCAGGATATCCTCTCCAAAAGGCATCGCCAGCGTTATCACTGTGTGTCTTGAAGTGAAGAAATTCTATTGCCTCCTGGAACTTCGTCTTATAGATCAATGTTGGATTCTTCTTAATGGAATTTGGATCAATTGATAGGACAGTGTTGATATCTCTTTCAGGATGTGGCTTAGCGAAAATCTGCACCGGTGTCTGACCAAAATTGTGAATAATACCAGTGATTGATCTTCTTTCGTCCTCATTGTTAATTGAATCCAGATCAATGGCACCACGATAACTCAAGTGGTTGAAAACATTTATTGCTTCAACCGCCTCTGGTCCTGTCTGTTTATAACCAAAGATCAAATTAATCCACTCATGCAAATGTTCAGAGACATAAGGGCTCTCCAACGCCTCCCTATTCTTGGTGATGAAAATTCTTGGATCTCCTTTGGCCCAAGGTGGCAATTCAACGTCATTGACTTCAGTCCCATCCTGCAAATGTCCAAAGTCATAACCATTGATGTTGGTGAGAAACTCTGGAAGGAAGAAGAATTCAGGAATCAACTCTCTAACATCAGTAGTATTGTCTGCCGAAGCTGACTTCCATGCTTTTTGAATGGAATTGAAGAGTCTGTCTGGATGATCAAACTTCCCCCCTTGAAGCAAAAGATATGACTGGACAAAAGGCTCTAGGCGGATCAAAAACGATGCTACAATCATTGCAGAGGAGTAATGTGTTCCATAATGGAAAGGAGGAGCATCATCATCACACAAACTTTCCAAGGCTTCATATCTGTCTTTGAACTGTTGTGCTCTTGGTGCTGACTGTGCTCCCATGGGATTGCTGAGATCTCTAAAACTCTTTGAGTTGTTCAAATCAAGTTCATCACTGGTGTAATCTGCAATCACCCATGGGAAAACAGGATATTGTGTGAAATCATTGAATGTTCTCCCTGCAAAAGTGTTAACAATCATCAGGTAGTAGAAGTTGGACATCTCTCCATTCTGCCACTTCTTTGTGGCATCCAGGTAGTTCAGATATTCGGTACCGAACACATTAGCCAACTTGTTGGTAAAATTTCTTCTAGGATTTCCAGTGTTCATGTTGGTTTCCCTGAAGATATTGGAGAGGTCATAATCAATGTTTGAATTAGTGGCAACACTAGACAGCTTGGAAAATATGATATCTCTGTCCTTTGTCCTCACCGCTGTAATTAGAAAACTCCCACCATTACTGAAGAACAACTCCAGTGCAACATCTCTGAGTAGGAATCTTCTCTTGGTGACTGAGGTCAGTTTGAAAAGATCCCAACTTTGAACACTGTGTCTATTCACTGAGGATTTTGAATTTAACAAAGAGTTCACACCGCTTGACTGTCCAGTAATCAACTTGATGTTAGGATCTCTCTCATACTCTGGAGCTTCATCAATGTCAATGATCTCATCATTTTCGGCCTTGTGGAAATAATTATGGATGATGTAGAGGTGTGTTTCACCAAGAATGAGAATACCTTCGACGATATCCAAACCCACAACCTGGCTGATATTCCAGAGTTCTTGGATCTTATCACCGTGAAAAAGACATTTCAAAACTTTTCTGTTTCTGTCATTGTATGTATTCAACGATTCATCGACCACATCAGGTTCAATAAATTCAACGGATTGGAGGCTCTGTGTTTCTCCCTTTCTCTCTGTGGTTGAGCTGTTTCTTTTTGTCTTCTTTGTTGGGACATTCACCACCTCAGTTAGGTTCTGATCAAGATTAACTTCAGTGTGAGGCAAAAGTATCTTACGCATTCGATCAATTCCCTCCATATTATCCACAGTCCATACACTGGTTGGATCGTTCTGACCCAGTTGAAATCCAATCACTCTCTTGGTTTCGGCCTTGAGTTTGTTGTACTCCAATAGGTAAAATTGAAGGTTATCTTGTTGATCTTGTGCATATCTCGCCGTTCTCATGGTTTCATTAGATACAATCTTCAACCTCAGTGTTTCCATGTCATTCTTGTTACTCCCAGTTAGAACGTCCAGTAGTTCATACTTTGTCTTGACAGAATTATCAAACCTCGTAATCAACTCATCGATCTTCACTTCTGCAGAAACAAATCTGTCCTTGTTGTACTTCCTATCCACCTTAGACGATACGTTATCCAGGTGTTTCCCAAATATATCCTTCATCTTGTCGTCAGCAAGATAGTTCGAAGCAACATCTTCATCGCTCAAGGAGACTATTGAGTTTAAGAACTTCATCACAGGCAAGAAGTTCCTGAATGTAATGCATGAACAAATAGCAGATATGTCATCTTGTCTGTGCATCAGAATCATTCTCAAGCAGTTGAACGACAGGTTTGTTATTAATGGCTCTCCATTGGATCCTATCTGTAGGAGAAGAGCAATAAGATTAGATACAGCATCATTGTTCAAGTTCTCCTTGTTGAAAAAGTTTTCTTGATGAAACATTAAAACCTTGAGATAGTTTTCCTCTTGTTCCTGAGCTGTAGAGTATCTCAAAACACAGACAAGGGCATTTGAAACCAAAGGTATGGTTTTCACTAACTGGAGATAGTATGGGCTTCTGGTGTTCTTCCGTGTCTTTTTGTAGGCCTCCACAATACCCAATAGAACAGATAGGAAATTCAGGTAATCTTTGGAATTCCATTCAAAGCTCAACAAGTAGTTACTGAGATAGTTCAAAAGGACAGCAACACTGGAAAACCTCATCCCGTTGGTCTCAAGAAGCACTGAAAACTCGGATGAAAATCCCTTTAGGT
The DNA here is from genome assembly GCA_030569515.1 of Barnettozyma vustinii. Lineage (NCBI taxonomy): Eukaryota > Fungi > Ascomycota > Saccharomycetes > Phaffomycetales > Phaffomycetaceae > Barnettozyma > Barnettozyma vustinii. The sequence goes on from JAJMLD010000047.1 coordinate 88,426, forward strand.
GTGTCAAAACTTGAGGGAACACCAGAGACACAAACATCACCGGGATTGTCTCCAGTCGACCTTCGGGTGCCTCTTGAGAAGACACTATGGTGTTCAAGTATGTCTCAAATGAGCTCGTGTCTGCATTAAACAACTTTGTTATAATTATGTTTGACAAAACGCCAATGAACTTTTGGGAGCATTCAAAATAAACTGATGCATTAGTTGGCTTGCTCAGAAGCAATATCATGTTAATAATCTTTCTAATGAATCGCAAATCAGACTCCATCACTTTCTGAAAGCTGCTGTTATCTTGAACTGAATCACTGATGAAGTTTGAGTACATCTTCAACATTCCAATAACTTTGTCGTGTCCACCATCTGTAAAAATGTCATTCAAGACTGTCCATTCCAGCATATCCAAGATCAAAAAGTTGAGTTCATGAAAGTCCATGGACTTCAACGAAGTCTTGTCCAACGCAACATGCGGCAGTTCAAAGTTCAGATTATACTGGTATTGCGAGAATGAGCCCTTGATCAACAGGTTAATCTCAACTTCATCAAACAGCTTGGTATCTTTAAGTGTCCCAAGAAGGGCAGAAAGACCATTGCTCTTTATAAACATATCGTATGTCTTGGGGCTCACAGTGAAAATCTTGATCAAGAAACTTAAACCAATATCCAAAACTAACTTGGAATCTCTTCCCAGATCCAAAAGCAGCAAAATCCACTTGATAGAACAAGATGCAAACAGTTTCTTCCAAAGGTTTGAATTGGAGAACAATGGGTCTAAAAAGGCCTCAGATAAAACTTTCAATATGAGAATACCTGAATCTCTATTTTTCTCATTCAGAGCGTAAATTGTAAAAGATGACAGTAGCTGGATGACTTCCTGAGTCATGTTACCTCTCAACAAAGTCATCAGGCAGCCATATAATACATCATTCAATTTAGATGGGATTAGTCCCAGGCTCAACCCATTCAATAATTTCTTCACTATTTTCAGCTTTTTGAGTTTTAGTGTGTTGAAGTTGGCATATCTGCTCTCTCTACCAAAGACAGAAACCTGGAAGATCATGAACTCAAGAATCTCGATGTTCTCTTCTTCATTGAAATTAGGTTTCCAGAGTTGAAAGTCAAAGATGATGATCTCATAAACCAAATGATTATTAATAACGGAATTGAAGGGAGATTCAAAATCATAACCAATAAACCCAAGAAAAAGATCAAATAACTCCACTTTAAAGTCCTGATTTAGATCAGTCTTCTTGAACCGCAGAAGTCTTGTAAGAATGTTGAAGTAGTTCTTAGATTCGGCCTCCTCGATAAACTTCCAGTTCTTGTTGATCACTTGTAGGAAAAGCTTCACAAGATCGTAAAGATATTTCATGTCCTTGGATGACTCGATCATATCCAAGACTAGCTGTAGACCAGAAACAGAATAGAATAACTCAGTAAAGGATTCAAACTCGAAGAACAAAGTCTCACCCAGTAGTAATGTATCTGATAGGGTCAATGAAGGATTCTGTTTGATTGATGAATTCTCAATGATTAACTCTGGATTATGGATGAACTCATTGTTGAAGTTAAGTAGTATATTGCCCTTAGGAATGATGATGTCCAAGTTCTTCAGATTGTACTCTCCATCTCTGTTATTGACTGATTCTAAAAGCCTCAAATTAAACTGGACTCGCTGCTCATAGTTGAGACACTTTAATATATCAGGATCCTGGTAGTTGGCAGAGTATCCCCTACCAAGAAAGAACGACAACAAGATCCATTCAAGTGATAAAGCTCCAGCGACAATCAGTAAATTGGAGATGTTCATATCGGTGTTCGAATCTGCACCGATCTTAACAGTGAACTCTGGATTATGATGGAAAGTAGTGTCAACCTGAAACGGTACGGGACAGTTCAAACTTTGAATATACTGTCCATTCAGATAGAGACGAATCTTAGCTCTCCCAGGCTGTGACGTGGATGTCGAATGCACCAACACCATATGATGATAAATGCTCTCCTCGAACTGATAGATATCGAAGACACCCATCTCTTTTTTGTTGTGATAAACTATCAGTCTTGATGACTCCATTTTAAAAGAAAGTGTCTCATTGATGGCGAGTATTTCATTATCCTGTAAAGTGTTGAACCTTATCCACAACTGAATAGTATAGCTTTTAATATCTGTGGTTGGTTTAGCCTTAAGGATGATTGAAGAATTCTGGAAAGTGAAGTGTGAGTCGTATTCCTTATCCAGCAATGATGATAGAACGGTCAAATACCTTGGGTTGGATGTTGACTTCAGCAGCTCGAAAAGATTCAGAATATCTGATGATTTGAGCCTCATAGCCTTTAATAAATCGTTGAATTGAGGTGTGCATTCGTCATACCAATCGAAGCTCTGTAGGATCAAGCTGGAAGTGAGTTCTATCTCCGATATTGACACCTTGTTCTGTTCAGAAGTCCTCGCTAGTTTCCACAGAATCCACAAAGTAAGTAGTTTAAGTCCTGATTCAGTCTTAGTAGCAGAGAGTGACACCATCACCGCAAGGCGGAGTGTCTGGCAATTCACGATTGTAAGATCTGACTCCAGTCCCAATTGGAAAATGTCATCAACAAAGGCAATCTTCGCCTCATTTGACTCAGTTTCATCTGCCAATAAGGAGAGAAACTCATCAAGACTTGAGCAAACCGATTCATCAGCACCCACAGTGGCTGCTAGCAGTGTGAAGATTAAGCTTTGCCTCGATGTGTCATTTGCTCCGTTTGACACCTTGCCACTTAGTTGGTCTTCAATGGTAATGGCCACTGCCTCAATTGGTTTCTTTTGAAGCAGTTCAAGGTACTGCTGGAGCTCTATGTCACTCTGATCAACCATCAGTAGTGCTTCGTAGATGTCGCTCGTCTGCGATCTTGAACTAAGCTATGTTTTGTTTATTACGTGGAGAAAGAGAAAAAGTTCGCGAAGTAATTAAGAGAAGTCCAGTAAAATAAGCACCGAACTTATCACGCAAAGTCGAAGCATGTGTGTCTATGTATATTCAAGCAAGACGGATCAAACACTTGGTTAGACCAGCTCTTCATGAAGGTGGAATATCAATAAATAAAGGAGCAGCAGCTAAAGGTGGAAGAGCGTAGGACTCTTGAGGATATTCATCCATATCACCCACCTCCACATTTGGATAAATAAACAGTCAAATAAATAAGGTCAATAAATAAGGTCAATAAATAAGTTCAATAAATATGTAGGGTCATCAACTCTATCTGTATGGAGCGTCATAATCCAGACAGTACTGGATCTCTTGTTCCCACTTATCACCATTGGCCAGCAGCTTCTCCTTGTTGTAAAGTAATTCTTCTCTGGTCTCAGTAGAGTACTCCACATTAGGTGTCTCCACAATCGCATCAACGGGACAGGACTCTTGACACAACCCACAATAAATACACTTGGTCATGTCGATATCATACTTATATGTACGACGCGACCCATCCAATCTCTCTTCAGCCTCAATTGTGATTGCCTGAGCAGGGCAAATGGCCTCACATAGCTTACAAGCGATACAACGCTCTTCTCCAGATGGATATCTTCTCAAGGCATGCTCTCCTCTGAATCTTGGAGAGACGGGGCCCTTCTCGAATGGGTAGTAGATGGTGTATGGAGCCCTGAAGTACATCTCAAGGACAATGTACATACCACGGAACATCTCAGAGA
>JAJMLD010000048.1:0-91711 GCA_030569515.1 Barnettozyma vustinii
AAAAAAAAAAAAAAACACAGGTGCCCAGCGTGAACAAGAACAACTACTCAGTGCTCACACCAAATTCACAGCCGCTTTAATGTCCTCTCAAAGCAAAGTCGCGACACACTCTGTGGCAGGTATCATCGCCGGCAAGGACCCACTCGATTATGACCCTTCGAACCCACTGACGCTCTTCCTGTTCCAGGCGATCTTTATCGTGTCACTGTGTCAGATTGTCCACTTGCCCCTAGGATGGATCAAGCAGCCTCGTGTCATTGGTGAAGTGATCTCTGGTATCCTTCTGGGACCCACTGTGATGGGCCACATACCTGGATTCACGAGCAAGTGCTTCCCGAGCCCTTCGATCCCCAATCTCACTTTGGTGGCTAACATTGGTATCATATTCTTCTTGTTCCTTGTGGGGCTGGAAGTTGATGTGAAGTTCCTGAAGAAGAATATCAAGATAGCTCTTGGAGTGGGTATTGTCAACATGGCGATCCCGTTCGGGTTTGGGTGCATCATTGCGATTGGATTGCATGAGAATTACGGCTCTGATTTGAAGTTTACCACCTTTATGGTGTTTATTGCCGTGGCGATGTGTATTACTGCGTTCCCAGTGTTGGCAAGAATATTGACTGAGTTGCGTCTACTGGGTGATCGTGTTGGCCTGGTTGTTTTGGCGGCTGGTATCACCAATGATGTCATTGGTTGGATGTTGCTGGCTTTGAGTGTCACTTTGGCCAACTCTGGGAGTGGAATAACCACTTTATATATCCTGCTGGTCGTCGTTGGCTGGACTTTGTTTTGTTTGTTTCCGGTGAGATGGCTTCTTCACAAGGTTATCTTGAGAAGAGATCTTAAGGAAGGAACATTGTCGAGGTTTGGAATCTTGTGCATTTTTATGTTCCTCTTCATTTCAAGTTTCTTCACTGATATTATTGGAGCTCACCCTATCTTTGGTGCTTTCATTGCAGGACTAATTATTCCAAGAGAGCACGGATTTGTCATTCAAATTACTCATAAGGTAGAGGACTTGGTTCATATTATTTTCATTCCTATCTACTTTGCCCTTGCTGGTTTCAAGGTGAACTTGGGTGAATTGAACACTGGAAAAGACTGGGGATACGTTGTTGCCCTGATTTCAATTGCTGTGTTGACCAAGATTTTTGGTGGGTTTATTGCTTCCAAGGCATTTGGTTTGTTTTGGAGAGAATCACTTGCTGTGGGTGTTTTGATGTCGTGTAAAGGTATTGTGGAGATTGTTGTCTTGACTGTTGGTTTGAATGCTGGCATTATCAGCTCAAAGGTGTTTTCCATGTTTGTTGTGATGACCCTGGTGTCCACTTTCCTCACTACTCCAATGACAATGCTGGCTTATCCAAAGATTTACAGAGAGAAGGTTGCGAAGTACCTTAGAGGTGAAATTGATTGGGAGGGTAAAGAGTTGGAGAAGACCATTACGACTTCATCAGATGCAACAAACATTGATGATAAGTTCACTGAGAATTTCAAGTTTGAGAAGGTCATTTATAACATTGAAGATGTTAGTGGATTTGTCACCTTGTTGAACTTTGTTGAGTTGTTTTATGGCTATGACAAATTGACCCAACCAGGCTATAAGTCTAAGTTTCATGCTATATTCTTAAAGCATCTCAGTGAAAGAACTGGTGATTTGATTGAAGCGTCCGCAAATCTACAAGATGGTGATGATGAGTTGAAACACCACACCCAATTGGAGCTTTTGAAGAAGTTCTTTTCCTTTAATGAGGTTCCATATGTGGGCGATTTGAAGTACTATGTGGATGGTGACATGTTTGCCACATATCTGGAGTGTTCTTCATCTCCAAACGATTTCATGGTTTTTGCCATCAACAAGGAAGATTCAGATCTAAAACTGGTTGAGAGATATCTGTCCAACAGAGCAGATATTATTCCAGACTTTGCCGTCCTGTTCAAGTCATCAGAGACCAAGATCAATGCCATCACGCTTCAGTTTTCTGAGCATGTTAGTTCAAACTACCTGATTGTCTTCCTTGTTGGGTTGTTTGTAACCAATAATGCGGGTATCACGGATGTGAGACTGTTTATTGAAGAGGACAAGGCAAATGATGAGCTTGTTGTTGCATTTAAGGAGAGGTTAGAGGGCAAGATCAAATTGCAGCTAAATGTGGTGCATGAAGTTGATGAGATCAATGGACTGTTTGTTACGAGATTTGAAGGTTTGTACCTGAATCAATTGATTGAAACATCCAATCATGGGGAAGGGTTTGACATCTTGGCTGCTAAGTAAGGGGTGTTTTACACACACAAGGTTCTTTGATATGTAATGAATGAATGCTTGTTACAATTAGTAATTCAGTTCTTCGCCTCATAGATCACTGGATCGTATTAGTAAGAGCGTGTTTCAACTTGACACAAATGGTCATTTTTCGTGATCCACAGTGTTTGAGAGGAGAGAAATAAATGCGCGGTTTTCATTTTTTTTTTTTTTTTCTTCCCTCCTGGTGAGTGAGACAAACGTCGTAGTCGTTAGTACGAGGCCTCCTTTTCGTAGGAGTCCGACAACCCAACACGAGGCTGAAATGACACAATTGCAACTTGCTGTAAATACGAACACGGATGCGTGGAAAATGTGCTGCTGCATTCTCAGAGATAAGCAATCGACCATATTTTCCAACAAAAGCTATCTCTGGATCAAGATTCCACTTGGTTATGCACATGGAGTTAAGAACATATTCGATCTTGTCTTGTTCTCCTGGTGGGTGGTCTTGAACATTACTCGGAGAGGGGTTTGTAGAATCTGGGGTAAAGAAATTCGAGGGCTCTCCAACAAAGCAACAGCCCACCAGTCCAGTAATAGTCCTGACAAATTACCCCAGAGCTCGATCAAAATCATTCGGACACCTCCCCATCAGAAGATCCAGCCAAAGCCATCAGAATCTGTGGGAGTCCGTGTTCAAAAGTCCATAAACTGTGGGGTTCAAGTCTCGGAAGATCATTGTTGCTCCAACAAAAAAATTGGTCAGGCGTGCTCCGGGCCCTCCAGTATACTATAAAAGAACCCCTGAGTCCTTCAATCTCCTTGTCTCTCTCTGACCTTCTCTCTCTTTCTCCTTCTCTTCTTTCTATCTCAGAACTATAGCACACAATCGAATCGTCATCATGTCTAAGCTTCCACTCTCCGTCACTGTGAAATTGCCAAACGGTAAGTCCTACGAACAGCCAACTGGTCTATTCATCAACAACGAGTTTGTTCAGTCCAAGTCTGGTAAGACCTTTGAGGTTATCAATCCAGCCACTGAGGAGGAGATCACCCACGTCTATGAGGGTTTCTCTGAGGATGTCGACGCTGCCGTTGACGCTGCAGAGAAGGCCTTTAATTCTGGTGTCTGGTCCCGTGTCCATCCAGCCAAGCGTACGCTCGCCATCAACAAGCTTGCTGACTTGATTGAGAAAGATGCTGAGATTATCGCCTCCATTGAGTCCATTGATAACGGTAAGGCCATCACATCTGCCCGTGGTGATGTTGGCTTGGCTATTGCATACTTGAGATCTGTCGCTGGTTGGGCTGACAAGGTTGACGGTAGAACAATTGACTCTGGTGCCGACTCCCACTTTGGCTACACCCTAAGAGAGCCAATTGGTGTCGTTGGTCAAATCATTCCATGGAACTTTCCATTGTTGATGTGGTCCTGGAAGGTCGGCCCTGCATTGGCCACTGGTAACACTTTGGTCCTAAAGACTGCTGAGTCCACCCCATTGTCTGCCCTATACGTTTCCAAGTACGTCAAGGAGGCTGGTATCCCAGCTGGTGTCTTGAATGTCGTTTCCGGTTTCGGAAAGACTGCAGGTGATGCTGTCGCCAGACACATGAAGATCAAGAAGGTTGCCTTTACTGGTTCCACCGCCACTGGTCGTTACATCATGAAGGCCGCTGCCGAGTCCAACTTGAAGAAAGTTACTTTGGAGTTGGGTGGTAAGTCTCCAAACATTATCTTTGACGATGCCGACATCAAGAAGACGATCCAGAATGTGCTTGTTGGTATCTTCTTCAACTCTGGTGAAGTGTGCTGTGCCGGTTCCAGATTATACGTCCAGGCTGGTATCTACGAGCCCTTCCTATCTGCCTTAAAGGAGGCTGCTGAGGCTGTTAAGGTTGGTGACCCATTTGACGAGGACACTTTCCAAGGTGCACAAACCTCCCAGATGCAATTGGACAAGATTTTGTCCTACGTTGAGCACGGTAAGCAGGAGGGTGCCCGTGTCGTTACTGGTGGTACCAGAATCGGAAACAAGGGTTACTTTATCCAACCAACCATCTTTGCTGATGTCGAAGAGACCCACAAGATTGTCAAGGAGGAAATTTTTGGACCTGTCATTACCGTCACCAAGTTTTCTGACGTTGATGAGATTGTGGCCAAGGCCAATGACTCTGAATACGGTTTGGCTGCTGGTATTCACACCACATCTTTGAACACTGCTTTACAAGTTTCTAAGAGACTGGAAGCTGGTACCGTTTGGATCAACACATACAATGACTTTGACCCACAGACTCCATTTGGTGGTTACAAGCAGAGTGGTATTGGTAGAGAGATGGGTACTGAGGCTTTGGACAACTACACCCAAGTCAAGACTGTGAGAATCAAGTTCTGAATTGTATTTACTATGTGATTATTGAAGTTGGAAAAATGGCATGAGAACTGGTTTTTCTTGATTCCATTTGATTGTTTACTTTGATTTATGTTAGTGATATGCTTTGAATCTGTGTAGGTCCATTGAATATTGGAAGTCGAAGTCTGATATTTTGTCGTTACTAGAACCCTACCGACTATTGAATCATTGGGAGAGACCTACGCCATGGATCCATGTTACATATACCAATCAAAATCACCTATAGATTCCACCTTCCACTCCGACAGACACAGGTCTGTCACCGTAGACTCCTTCCCAGGACTTGGGCACCTTATCGAGCCCTATGCTTTCCAGACCAGCCACACGCACAGTCTCCTGGGCAAGCAACAGAGCATCTTCTCTGTTATCACCTTCATAAACACTAATGACAACAGCAACAGTTTCCACATCCAACGCCTTCATCAGCTCTGCTGCAAACTCCGATGTTTGTGTGTCCACTGGTGTTTCATCATCATCACCAGCCAATGGCTCTCCCAAAGCCAGATGATGGACACCAACAGTTATGTCGTTAGCTGTGTATGTGTGCACACGGGATTCGACATCATGGCCTACGACTGCCTGTTTTGAGTCCAGAATCACTATTCTGGAGAAGTTGTGCTCTTTGGTTGTCGATGCAATGTATTGGATGAAGTTGGCATTGTACCGTGGGATCACAGGAGAACGCTGCACCAGAAGTGAGAATTGATCGTTTCTGTAAAGTTCGAGGGCAGTAGAGGAGCCTGATGGTGGAGGAGATGGTGTCGATGATGAAATGTAGTCTATCGGGGAGGCGAATGGGTAGAGGAGAGTGGAGTCCAGTGTGGCCGTGTGGTGGAGCCCGTGGTTGTGTAAAAGAAGGTCGGCTGCCAATTGTGGAACGTTACCAACAGATACTGTTGGGATCAGAAGTATGCCGGGCATTGTGTTGATTGTGCTGTCCTGGTGGCAATTCAGAGAGGATTATGATGTTGAAGTAGAGAAAAATTGAAAAGAAAAAACAAAAAGACAAAAAAAGTGTTTGATCTTTTATGTGAATGAGTGTCAGCGAGTGTCAGTGCGAGTGAGTGTATAAAGTTGTTTGTTAGAAAATGCGCATGAACAAAGCCACTGCCCGTATATTACGTCAACTGCATCCAATACGCAAAGAGCAACAACAAAGATCTCTTCTGGCTTTACTCACAAATACCCGAAGACAACAGGCCCCTCCCACTACCACCGATGCTCTTCCTTCAACACCATCACAACTCACAGCATACTTTGCGCGGCTCAACGCACCACATTTCGCCACGAGGTACACAAAAGACCTTCAAAACAACGCCATCCTTGTCCTCATGCGTGATCTGGATCGTGGATTCGACACGACGAAGCCTCATGTCGCTACCGTACCCATTGAAAGACATGCATTTAAACAAGCGACTGGTGTGATATTACCATCAACCACCAGGGCAACTGATTATCACGGAATGGCGATGTTCCCTCACTTGAACGACTTCATGGATGCGATTCCATTGATCCACAACGATGAGTTTGCACAGGTGGATTGTGTCTTGGTGAATACGCGGCGTGTGCCATTGGCTGACCTGACAACCACAGCATCGAAAACTCAGAGCACACCTACAGGAGTGAATTACGAGAGCTTGTTGAGACAGACACAGACAGGGAGAAGTCCAGCACACAGATTGATAAAAGAACTGAGTTCTCTCGGGATGACGGGTGTGAGTGTTGGTGATGATGACGAAGTTGTCGTGTTTAGGAGAGAAGATTGAAGGGCTCCAGGTTGTTTGCAGTGCAGTATTTGTCAATTCTGTCCTGGAGACCAACCTCATTCCAATGGCCATTTGACGTCAACTGGGGCATTCCCATACTCTCAATGCATACCCCACTGGCAACATTGCCACAGATCGATGCAATTCTGTAGTCACCACCACTGAGCACAAATGCAGTGACAAATGCACCAATGAAGGTGTTTCCGCAACCAGTGGGATCCACCACCGCACTAGAATCTTTATGATAGGGTGGATACCATTGGCCGACATCACCACCTTGCTTCTGCACAGTGTAACAGCCCAATGCGCCACATCTCAACACTAAAGCGGGTCCTGTGCCAAACTTATTCTCTCTATGCAAATACGGCAAGAGCTTTCTGGCCAATGCTTCTAATTCTGATTTCTTCTTGGGCTCATCCATCCCAAACACCGAAGCAGCCTCTTTCGCATTAGGCGACAGGATGTCAATCTCAGGAAGGATCTTCAACAACTGGGACTGGTTCTCCAACAGACAGTCATATGGAACAGGTTCATACATCAACACAGTATCCCGCGAATCCGATCTCAATATTTCCATGGCTGCAATGACCCTTTCTAATGAGCAAATCATGTGCAGTGCCCTTGGCGAGACTTTGTATAGTTCATCTACAGCCACTCTCAACTTTGGGGTCAGATATTTGAAATCACGACTGCCGTCTTCTTGATTGTACGTGTTCCAACCTCGTGTGGTGAGTCGAGTGGAGTCCTCTCGCCAATCAATCCCTACCCCCCATTGGTCCAACTCTGTCTGTACTTCAGGTGGGAAATCAGAGCCTTTGTCAATTATGAGTTTTAAATCACGGTGTTGCTGCTGAGGTGTGATGATGCGGGCTCCAAGGGCGCCGAATGTACCTCCTCCTCCTATGATATTGTATCTGGATGGAATCTGTGGATCAGAATAATGAATTTCATCTAAGATGAACATTCCCAGTGTAAAGAAGAGTGGTGCTTCCATGCCTACTACAACTCGTTTGTATTTGTTATCAATTCTTGATCTAGGAAGAATAAAAAAAAAAATACAAAAACAAAAACAAAAACAAAAGCAACTAAAACCAAAAAAATCTAGGGGAAGGTAATAAAAACATAGAGGGCAAGTCACAGCGTGTGTATTCTCTAAAGCACTTCTAGTCAATGGTCATATTACTAGTAGCAATGCAACAATGCATCAGTCAATCAACTCTCATCTCCTCGTCGTTATCATCGCATTCGTTAAAGTCGTCATAAAGCCCGTAATTTACATTCAAGATCTCCTCCTCATGCTGTCTGTAGCTCTTGTTCAAAGTAGTGCTCCCGGATATCCCATACCCTTCCATCATATATCCTTCAATCTCTGCACTGGGACTTGGACTTTGGCCCAGCCTCATTGTAGCCAGCTTCGGTAGAGCCATCCGTTCATGCGACGTCTGCCAGAGCTGCTGGTGCTGCTGCGTTGGTGCTGATGTGGCATCTTCAAACACAAGCCGTGTAGATGACTGGTGCATCATGATCTGGCTCCCAAATGAATGCACAGTGAGGTCCCTCTCCAACGTGGTTGTTTCTACCTTTCCTTGCCTCGTCACCTTCACCAACCCGTATGGTGTCTGTTGCAGCACACCGCTAGTGTCGCGAGGGTGCTGGAACACAGGGTATTCGCATCTGGTGGGTGTGGAGTGTGTCAGTGGCTGCTCAGGTTTGGTCTTCTTGTATGGTGATGGCGAGCTTGACAGACGGCGCTTGCGCTGCTGTTGAGGAGAGGAGGTACTGACATTGTTGTTTTTGGTGGAGAGAAACGGTGACTGCGCCAGGAATTGAGTATGGGGGTGAATATGAGCTTGATGAGGACGTGGTGACTCTAGCAGCATTTGTGAGTCCGCCATTGTGGAGGCCACTAGATTGCCCTTCCAAGTTGTGAATCAAAGACAATAAAGTGAAAGAAGTTGAAAGGTGAAATCTGTTTTCAATTTACCCAAAAGCGTAATTTGTGCGGATGCAGAAAAACTTTCCTTCTCACAAAAGACGCGCACAGAGACCAAACAGTCAGAAAGGCTGTTGTTCAACAGCAGCAGCAAGAGCGTGATGGACAACCTCGGCAACTTGAGCAGTGATCTTCCTAAGGACGACACACTAAGCGACACAAACGCAGAGCTCCATCAGCAGTTCAAGCAGGCTGCCAATAGTGTCGCGTCTCTTTACAAGACAGCCACGCAACGAACTCAGCAAGTGTACAGACGGGGCTACATTCAGGCGCTCAGTGACATATTGGATAAGATACATTCCACAGAATCCACTGAAGAGGTGGAGAAATGGCTGGTGCTTAAGCGGTTTGAACTGGAACGGAGCGTGGAGAAACAACCGGTGGTGAGTTCAGGAAGTAGTACGACTACTAGTGCTACAGAGGACACTTCCTCTTCACTTGCTACAGTGGGTATTCCTACTGATCACGTCTTCAGTATGGGCAGTGTTCAGTCTGCTGGGCATGCTTTCCCTCCAACCAATCCAATCATGTCCGTTGAGCGGAGATTAAGGAGGGTACAGAAGTTGATGAAAGGAGTGGATACTCTAGGGAGCGATGATACCGTTACGGCACACAAGGGCTCTGATAATGATGATGATTTAGATGATGGCGTAGAGATCTTGGATACCTCGAAGAGAAAATTGGTAGATTCAACTTCAATGGAGAAGCGACCACGATATGGGGATTTGAGTTAGGATGGATGTGGTTGATGGACTTTTTATTACTTTTGCATGGAGCGTTTTATCTGGAATTTTGACACTCTCTTGGGATCTTTGGCTTTGGAATATACATGGGCTATTACAAACTTGACTATACGGCGATTTTGTAGGTTATGCACTTGTATCTTCTTCAATGCTGATCGGTTCTCCGTGTTCACCGTGGTTAGGAGGGTAAATATTTACCAATTTTGTCCCTTAAACTAATCGCTTATTCGCGAAGTTGACTTGCCCCCTTGGCCAAGTGGTAAGGCATCGCACTCGTAATGCGGGGATCATGGGTTCAATTCCCATAGTGGGCATTTTTACTTTTTACATCATTTTCTAGACGAAGTCAAGTCTACCGGTACGTATCTCGAATCCAATATCGCACTCGTTCCGTTTGTGCAGATTTACACTCAAATGGCTAAGAGGTTTATGATATTGACTATCTAATACCTATTTTTGCTTAGCAGCGTCTCTCTTGGCCTTCTCTGCATAAATCTTACCAGTGAATGGTTCCTCAAACTTCAATGCAATGGAGTACAAGACGTGAACGATCAGAGTGGCAAACAAACCAGCTGGCTTGCCAAAGTAAAGGGAGGTACCCAAGAAGGACAAAGTGGAGCCCACATACATTGGGTTATCCAAAACATTGAATGGGAACCCAGTGACACGCTCCTCCATCAAAATGCCAAAGTAGTCACCCAAATAGGTTCCAGTGACACCTAGGGCCCACATTGAGGTCAAAACAAAGATATTACCAAGGGCAAAAGAGGCAACACCCAAGTACTTGAAGATTGAATCTGATGTCAAGAGCGCAGAAGTGGTTTGTTCCCTCAATGCCTGTTCAAAGAGGTAATCTCTAAAGATCCCCAGTGAGAAGATGGTTAGTGCCAAAACATAACAACCTCTTTTAGCACCGCCAGCGAGCCTTGTGAGGAAATGGGTATTGTACTCAAGTCTGGCAACGACATTCCAGAAGATTGGATTGAAGCAAATTGAGGCTAATGCCACTATTTTTCATTTTTGTTAGCTGCGGGTTCTTTTGTTGTGAGTTTATGTTGGAAATGACACATACGTTGATATGACTGCTTGCTGATGTCCACCTCAGCAACGAGCTGGTTCAGGATATCAGAAGCTTGTTGGAACTTGTCGGCCATTGTGTGATTTGGATTTATCAGGACTGTCCTTTAATAGGTCGAAAGTGAAGCTGGCTAACTGAGCAAAGTTTTGCCGTTTATATAAGGACTCACTTTAAACAGCATGTGACAAATTGCCTTTTTTTTTTATTTTTTGGGAATCACTTTCTACCATTTTTTTAATGTTCGGGAAAATTTCATTTTCTTATGCGAAGTTCGGGAAAAAAAAAATAGAAGTGGATAACAGCTTGATCTATTGTTGTGTCCTAATTGGGAAGTAATTACACTGTGACACAATTCTGCATTTCCTTTTTTTTCTTCTTTTATTTTCGTCGAAGTGATGGATCCTTGTGAATTTTGAGGTTTCATTCTAAGACCTGGGAAATGTTTCAGATGTTTTATCTTCGTTTGAAGAGCACTTAACTTATATTTCCTGTTTTTTTTTTTTTTTTGTTTGTTTGATAACCTTTTCTTGTCACCCCCAGATATCAACAAAGAAACACAACATGGCTGATCACAAGATTTCGTCACCATCAACACTGGAGTCTGGGTCTACAGCTAAAGATAGGGTACTCTATGATCTAGATATTCAAGAAGAAGAAGTTCAACCTCGAGTCGAACCACCACAAAAGGTGCGTAAAGCCATGCTTTACATGCTGTTTGAAAAGAAGGATCTCCCACTCCAGATAGCTGCAATAATTGTTGCTGTTATTGGTGCTTTGACACCATCTGTGTCTGCCATCTTGATGGGTAGAGTCTTTGATGTTCTTGCTAGGCTGATGAAGGGTGAGTACAAGGATTTTGATGAGTACATGGGTGACATTACACGCACAACAATGTCCTTGCTGGCACTAGGTGCCTGTGCAGTGCCCGTTATATGGGGAACCATCTCATTCTGGATGACTATTGGCGAGAGACATAGTGCGAAAGCGAGATACTTGATGCTGAAAACATACATGAAGAGAAGCATTGACTGGTATGAATCCAATGACCAAGTGATGGGTGATTTAACACAGTTGAACAGATGTGTTGAGGATTTAAGAGCTGGTAATTCAGAGGCAACTGCTATCACGCTCGAAGATTTTGTCACCATTCTTGCATTGCTTGGTACTTCATTGTATTACTCTTGGTCTGTGACTCTGGTTATGGTTGCCTCTACTCCTCTCATATTGGTGCTATCTTATGTTTTTGCCAAGTTGGTGGAGAGGTTCACTGCTTTGGAAAATACAGAGACTTCTAAGGCTGCAAAGATCTTCGATTGGTCCTTGAGCTCTGCCAAGCTGGTGAGATTATTTCAAACGCAAATGCAAGAGTATCAACAATTTCACAATGCTGTCAAGGGATGCAAGAAAGCTTTTTTGAAGTTGGCCTTGGTTTCTAGCCTGAGCATTGGATCTTTGAGATTCATAATTCTCTGTATGTTTGTGCAGGGGTTCTGGTTTGGTTCAGACCAGGTGAGAAAAGGTAACGTAACTGCTGGTGACGTCTTGACTTGTTTCACTTCTTGTTTGATGCTTGGTGAGTCTTTCAGAAGTATGCTACCACAGATCATTACAATCCAAAAGGGCAATGTCGCCATGAGAAGACTACAAGAGTTCATTCAACTTAGAACAACCAAAGTGATTGACTACCGTGCCGAGAATATCAATAGAATTAAAATGCACCCTGATGCTTGTCATGGTGACATTAAATTCAGGAGTGTTGACTTCAGTTACCCAACTAGATTGGAAACCAAGACCCTCAAGAACGTGAGTTTGCATTTCCCTTGTGGTGAGTTGACTTTCATTGTGGGTAGATCCGGCTCTGGTAAGTCTACACTATCAAATCTTTTGCTTAACTTTTACACTCCTTCCAAAGGTAGAGTTGAGATTGATGGCTTCAATGTTGCCAATATATACAATGATTGGTTGACTGACAATATAACACTCGTGGAACAGTCTTGCACCTTGTTCAATGATACCATTCAGAATAACATCTTGATGGGCAATAGCAATCCAGCCATCACGCCACAGAATGAAGATGAAAAGGTTCAAGAAGCTGTCCAGTTGGCTCTTTTACAAGAAGTGATTAGAGATCTTCCCCTTGGACTGGATACACTTGTGGGGACTGATGGTGTCCAATTAAGTGGTGGTCAACAACAACGAGTCGCCATTGCCAGAGCAAGACTTCGTGATACCCCGATTTTGATCCTAGATGAATCTTTGAGCGCCCTAGATATTGCCTTGAGAGATCTCATTACCCAAGCCATCAAGAAGTGGAGAGCTGGGAAGACTACAATTATCCTCACCCACGAATACAGTCAGATCTGCAAGGATGATTATGTCTACCTCATGGAGAGAGGTGAAGTTGCTGAGTTCGGATACAGAAGAGATTTAGAGCTGCAGTCTGATGGTATCTTCCAGAAGTTGGCGTCCCTACAGGACAGTACAGTGCTGGGAGCAAAAGTGCAAATGGATAAAGATGAAGATTTTCATGCTGATGTTCCCAAGGTTTCCAAGTTTTTGAATGGACCTGGATCAAGAATGTCCACTCATCTATTCTCCATCTTCAATCCAGTGAGCATGTTTCAAAACGAGGAGGAAACTGATACTTTTCTCATGAAGACACATGTTCAGAGAAGAAATAGAAGGGAACTTTCCGATGTTGCCCTGGAAAAGGGTGATGGTTTAGAAGGAAAGAATAATGAGAACGATAATGATAGACCAGACCTCACCCCAATCAGACAAATCATAAAGAGAATGTTTCAGACGGTCGAGAAAAAAGGCGTCTTGTTTCTTGGTATCATATGCAGTTTGCTCAATGGTGCTGTAAATCCAGTCTTCTCATACTGTTTCTCAAAACTTCTGGTAGGTATAGTTCCACAAGGCCAAGGCTCAGATGTTGGACAGCCACGCTATTTACTGAGGTGGTCTCTGATAGTGATCTTTTTAGCCCTGTTTGATGGTTTCTCCACCTTCATGAAATATTTCTTGCTGGACTACTCAAGTGAGGTCTGGATTTTTGCATTAAGAAGAAAGGTGTTTAGTGCGCTTTCACAACAATCATTGAACTGGTTCAATCAGAAGAACAATACAGCATCTGAAATCACTGCCTTGGTTTTGAATGATTCTAAAGATCTGAGAAACTTGGTTTCTCAGTTTTTGAGCATTATTTCTACTGTCATTGTTCTTGCCAATGTTGGTCTCATTTGGGCTCTCATTAAAGGATGGAAGTTATCTTTGGTCTGCATTTCATTGATTCCTCTATTTGCTTTAGTCACTGGTATATATGCAGGCCTACTACAATCTTCAGAGAATGAGTACAAGAATGCTGTTGCCGATCTAGAGACACAGTTGTACGAAATTGTTAAGGGGATCAAGACTATCAAGACTTTGAAGCTGTACAACCATTTTCATCTTAAGTTTGATGAAAAGATGGACATTCTGAACAAAGTATCCAGAAGAAGAGCTATTCTAACAGGATTTGGTGTTGCTGTTACTAATGCGCTCACATTTGTGGTCCAGGGCATCTTGCTTTACTACGGTATGAAACTTGTGGGCAAGAAAGAGTACACCACATCTCAACTAATGGAGTGTTTCACGTTGCTTCTTTTCTCTATTATGTCTTGTGCTCAATTGATGAATTCTATTCCAGAGGTGAGCAGAGGTCAAAGGGCAGGCAGTTACATCTTTAGAATCCTTGAAATGCTTCCTTCTGAGGCCGAAACCAAGGGAACAGTTATACCAACTGATGCTTGTCACAGAAATGAGCTCCTCAAGTTCCAGAATGTTGACTTCACATATCCATCAATGCCTAACCAGAAGGTTTTGAATAATGTTAGTTTCAAGGTAACGAAGAATGAACACATTGCCATCATTGGTGAATCTGGATCTGGAAAGTCCACCATCACACTACTCATCACCAGACTATTTGTATTTGAGGACAACTCTGTCTTCTTCCAGGACCATGACATTAATCAAATTAACATTAACTGGTTGAGAAATAAGGTTGCGCTGGTTGATCAGAAGGCATCATTCTTTGATGGTACCATTTATGAGAACTTGACCTATGGGTTACCAAACCCAGTTGAGGCTCAAGTGGTTCAATGCTTGAAAATGGCAAGTATTTATGAGTTTGTTGAATCTCTTCCTTCAGGTTTGAACACAAGAATTGACACTTCATTGATTTCCGGTGGTCAAGCACAGAGACTGTCCATCGCAAGAGCTCTGTTAAGAAACCCAAAGCTCTTGATTCTGGATGAGTGTACTTCTGCTCTAGATGCTGACAGTTCTTACAAAATTGCCCAATTGATTCAGAACAACTTGAAAGGGATCGCTGTTGTCATCATCACACATTCGGAAGAGATGATGAAGATATCTGACAGAGTTCTGACAATGAAGAGTGGTTCTTTAGTTGAACAGGGTTCATTTGATGAATTATATTCTCAGCGTGGTGAATTATACAGAATAGTGACTGCGGGTCTACAAGGGTGCTAGTTAGCTTACTTAACGATTTATAGATATGTAACCTAGAAACCAAAACGTAATTTATAATTCATACTGTAAGAGTTCTATAACTTATAGAGTAATGTTGATGAATGGAACTTCAACGTCTTCACCTTCCTTGTCATCAGTGCAGATCTCCAAAATCAATGTCTTGACATGAGATGGAATATCCTTCTTGGTGACGAGCTTGATCAACTCTGTAATCTTCAAACCCTCTCTTTCTTTCACCTTCTTTGGTGGGAAGAAGCTAGCATACAACAAAGACACATCGTAAGACAACATAGTGATCTCCAAACCTTCCTCTTTCTCAAAGTGATCAACCAACTGTCTCAAGGTGATGTCACCCTGAATATCAAATCTGTCCCAGATCTTGTCAAACTCTTTGTCATTGTACTTACCCTTTGGAGAGGAAATTGGTTCAGAGAAACCAAAGAATGGCAAAGCCAAGTTGACAAAACCGTTCTTATAGTCCTCAATATTGTCCTTACCGTCAACAACCTTGTATAGTTCCAATTGAACCAAACCAGTAACCAAAGCAGTAGTGGTGGCAATGGCTGGGATAATTCTACCAGCAATGAACTTAGTCTTAGCACGATCAGCAGTGTCAATCTGGTAGTTCAAGGCTCTGGCATTAGAGGCTGCAGCAATGAACTCAATGTGGTGGTTGGAATCATCATCCTTCTCGAATTCGACTGGGTTCAATCTGTAGCCCGCTAAAGTGGATGGCTGTGGCAAAGAAGCAGCCAATTTTCTCAATTCATCAGTCTCCAAGTTCTGTTGAGCGTTTGGATCTGGATCCTCGTCATTGACTTGAATCTTGACATCAGAACGTGGATTGAACGGTTCGATCTCAACAGTGGCAAGAATCTTAGCGTATTGAGACTTGTCTGGGTCGCCAGTATCGCCCTTCAAACCATAGTTGAAGGCTCTCAAGTTGGCAGCACCAACGATGAAATCAAAGTGGTCCTTGTTGTTAACGTTAAAAATTAGAGGAGTTGGAGCACGCTTAGTACCAGACCAGAATGGAGCACCAGTGGAAGTCTTCGCATCAGCAGGGAAGTTATAGAGCAATTGTTGAATGTCATGGTTGAACTTCTTTTCAAATTCCAATCTGGCCCACTTGACACAGTCATCGAAAGAGTATGGTCTGTTATTTAAAGAGTCAGAGATAGACTGCAAGATGCTCTTAACATCACCACTCTGCTTTAAAGTGGCCTCCAAGTAGTTTGGTTGAGAAAGGTATAGATTGACATTCTCAGCCGCCTCTGTGAAGTAGCCTTGGAACAAGGATTTGGACCAAGCGATGGTGTGATCAATTTTGTTTGGGAAAGAGCGCAAAGTACACAGTGGGATAGACTTCTCTGGTGGATCTTGGGATGAAGAGTATGACTCCGTCAATCTTGGGACAACAACCTGTGTATTACCCTTGGTTCCCAACGTACCACTCTCCAACAATGGCTTCTTGAAGAAGACACAACGACGATCAACATAGGTTCTTGCATCAATATTATCCAAAGCATTGGTGACAAAATCTAGAGATTCCCAGAAGTCATTGTTGAAAATATTCTCAGTCTCTGGTCCCACCTTGTCACCCTTGCTCTCAATCTTACCCTTTAGACCTGGATTGATGGCAGTGACAGCATCAGCAGCAACTTCAGACTTATTCTTACCAACATCCTTTGGTCTAAACAAGAACTGACGATTCAAATTGGACTTCTCAATAGTGTCATTATCTGTGACTATGATCTTACCCTCTGGACCGGAACCCAAACCCATCAATGCCCAGTTCTTCAAGACCTCACAACCAATAGCACCAGAGCCTACCAAGAATGTCTTGGAGTTGGCAATCTTCTGTTGGAAATCAAGACCGAAAACAGCGATCTGCCCATCATAACGGGAGTTGATTGGTTGTGTGTTTTGGGCATTTCTTGGGAAGCTCTTTGGCAAAGATTCCAAGGAATCAAAGTATAGGAATTGTTTGATTGGGGTGAACTTACCAGAGCAGGCCTTCAATACTTCTTGAGCAACCAGACCACCCAAGAAGGCAGTGATCGCTGGAATATCACCAGTGGCCTGGAAAGACAACTCCTTTAACAAGTCTTCACTCAAGTCACCTTCAAAGTTGATTTGAACAGCCAAGTTCTTGGTCAAATGTAGGAATTCATTAGCATCTTCGTCATTGAATGGTCTTGGCAAGTGTCCTCTCTTCTCATTGAATTGGTGCAAAGCTTGGAAACCCAAGTGCAATTGAGCAGGGCGATCAAACTTGGCAAAGTCAGAGAATAGGAATTCTGGGTTAACCAATTGCTCGGCTAAGGATTGGAAGCTGATCTTTTCAGGAACCTTAACTTGAGTGTACAAACCACCCTTGATGTAGGAACCATACTTGGAGACATCACCTATCTTGAAGGCAAATGGGCCTGGAACCTCAATCCTGAATAGTTGACCATCATTGATATCTAGACCTTCAACTTCTGTGAACTTGACATAGTCACCATCTTGTAGACCATGACGACTGTCAACTAGGACAGATACAGTACCATCAGCTTCAATATCAGACACAATACCGGTATGCGGTTCCTCACCATTGGAGTCAATGACGGTAAAGTCGGTACCCAAATCAACAAAAACTTTACCAAACAAACCTCTAGCATCAGAAGCAATAAACTTGATGTTGTTTGCATGAGTGAAGTTGTTGATCTTGACTTGTTCCTCTAGAGAGAGTTCGGTAGCAACGATTACTTGGTATTTGGAGAGTGATTGATCAGAGATGTCATCAGTGACAGAAATTGGAACATAAGAGTTTAACTCTGCCAACTTCAGAGCAGTTGCTGTAGCTCTCTCCTTGCCAATGTCTTCCTCGCTCAAGAAGAACTGGGATGACAAATCTCTCAATTCGACACTCTGTGGATCATAAATGGTTAAAGACTTCACACCAGCTAGGGCAACATTTTTCGCAATCTCAACACCAAGACCACGTTGCCCGATAATAAGAACATTAGAGCTCTGCATCTTGAGCATTGCTTCCTTACCCAACACGTACAACTGACGCGAGTACAAACTCTCGTCAATCTCGCCGCGCGGGGATGGAGTATCCACTTGCATTTGGTCAGACATCTTTATAGCTGGACTTGTTAGCAATTGATTGTGGAATATCGGTTTGATGCTGTGGCTACTCACTTTCTAGGCCTCTTGTGATAGTTGAGCGGTTGAAAGGTGGCAAATTTAACTTGGTGTACGTTTTTGAGAACCAGCCAAAAACCCAGTGCAACAAACTTTCCAGTTTAGGAATGGTTATGAGACTACTGTGGAAAAGGTCCTTAATTGCGTACAGATGAACCTGTTGTGCTTTCCATATAAAGCTATCCACGATGGTCAATTACATTTCCCAAGAGTTGTACGGCGGTGCTATTAGTGTGAAAATACCAGAAGGACTTCTTGATGCAGCTCAGCTCAGACAAGTCCCTGACACACAGGAAGTGTTTCTCAACCCATCTGAGAACACCACGAACTACAATGAACTAATTAAGGACGACTCCATTATTATCGACTTAATGGAATCACTAGAGACTCAAGATCCAGTTGAAGCTCTCAAAGAACACTTTATGGAGATTTCTACTTTGAATGACACTGAATCCAGCTGGAAACTTCTCAGTACTGAAATTGATCTAGCCAATCTTTCAGACTCAAACTTTGCTGTTGTTGGAGTTGGTATCGAACCAGCTTTGAAATGGGGGAGAAAAGAGGAAGTCTCTGGTCAGGATAAGACTGAGTTCAAGCCTACTTTAGTTATTGTCCTGGGATTAATAAGGCTGCAGAATGTGGAGACAGATGTTCTTATCACCTACAATGTGTTGGTCAATACAGCTGAAGAATTGGAAGCCCTGGACGAATTGGCTAAGAATGGATACACTGAATCCGAAAACAAGGCTTACAAGAGAATCAACTTTGCTGTTGAGGTGGTGAAGACTGCTATCAATAACTTTAAGGTTGATAGTTGGGAGCTTTTTGGTTAGACCGAATGAATTGAAGTAAAAACGGTACACCGTACAGTGTACTTGACTGAACAAGCTACAATTGACGTCATATAGTTGAATAAAATATGAAGCTGTTAGTATACTGACAACTGCTTTCAAAGGCTTTTATTGGCATTTTCTGAGCTCTATACGAGCCTTCTATATCCTTATGCACGTGACAAGTCATGTTTTTCAATTACATTTTTTTTTTTTTTTTTTTTTTTAACCGTGTAAACTGGCCGTGTGAGTTGATCTGGAATTTTTAGAAACCAAAACATTTCAACGGCTTCTGTTGTTTATTCGGTGCAAAATACAGCTGTTGAACTCACATTGAACTACTTCGAGGGTTTTTTGTTCCCTTGTTCCATATCAACGATCTTTTCAAACTAGTCCTCCCATAAGCAAGGAGCACGCCTCCCCTGAGCTTTCAACGTGTTTCATTCTAATCAGCCATGGCTAGATCATCCACTGTGAAGAGGCTAGTTATCATCGCCGTCTCCATAGTATCTGTCTTGGTTCTATTATACAAGTTCTCCCCAGCGAAGGCTCCAGATCTCCAGGAGGTTCTGAAACAGATTCCTAACCAGGATATCCTTCTCAGTATAAACTCCAACAAAGAGGAGGAGATGTCCAAGAAGTTTGAGGCCATCGCTGACAAGCTTTTGAAACAACAGGATGAGAGAATTCTTGAATTGCAAGAAAACAACA
This sequence comes from Barnettozyma vustinii, assembly GCA_030569515.1. Lineage (NCBI taxonomy): Eukaryota > Fungi > Ascomycota > Saccharomycetes > Phaffomycetales > Phaffomycetaceae > Barnettozyma > Barnettozyma vustinii. The sequence goes on from JAJMLD010000048.1 coordinate 19,497, forward strand.
AGTTGCTTGAGAAAAAGATCAAGGAGTTGAGAAGACCTCCTCCTGATGCCAGTTTGAGAGAGAAGTTGGCCTTCATGTTCCCATACGACGTTACTAAGAAGTTCCCAGCCTACATCTGGCAGAGTTGGAAGTATGGTTTGAATGATGAGAGATTCGGTGAGAACTTCAAAGAAGGTGAGACCCAGTGGGCTGTCAAGAACCCTGGATTTGTCCACGAGTTGTTCAACGATGACACTTCTCATGCAATCATTCATTTTTTGTACTCATCTATTCCTGAGATCATTGAGGCTTATGAGTCTCTACCTTCAATTATCCTAAAGATGGATTTCTTCAGATACTTGTTGCTTCTAGCTAGAGGTGGTATTTACGCCGATGTTGACACCCTTCCATTGCAACCAGTGCCAAATTGGATTCCAGAGAATGTTTCACCAAATGAAATTGGTATGATTATTGGAATTGAGAGCGACCCTGAATCACCAGACTGGAGAAAGACATATGCTAGAAGACTTCAGTTCTGTCAGTGGGTTATTCAGGCCAAGCCAGGCCACCCAATTCTAAGAGAAATTGTGGCCACCATTACAGAGAAGACTTTACAGAAAAAGTCAAGTGCTGAATTGAGCATTAAAAACAACCTGGACATTCTGGAATGGACTGGGGCTGGTGTGTGGACTGATGTTGTTTTTAAATATTTTAACGACTATGTCCAGTCCGGTATCTACAGCAAGGTTACCTGGAAGGATTTCACAAAGTTGGATGTTCCAAAGTTGGTTTCTGATATCTTAGTTCTTCCAATAACTAGTTTCTCTCCTGGAATTGGTACTATGGGTGCTAAGGATGAGACACATCCTTTGGCTTTTGTCAAGCACTACTTTGAGAACATTTGGAAGAAGAATTAGCTGAGTGAATAATCAATAGATGTTTTTGGGTTATATACATGTGCACGTTTCAATCATTGGCCTTGATGATCAGCTTTTTGTTCTTCTCTTTGGTCTTCTTAAAAGTAGCCTCGAATTCTTCCTTTGAAACACCAGCTCTCCATTGCAATGGGTAGGCATAGTGGTCCTTTGGTGGATGCTTCTGACCCTTGATTCGATACACTTGTTCTCTGAAAGAGCCATCCTCTGGAACAGCGTACTCCTTCTGAGCTAAACCTCTAGATTGCAATTCTGGAATCAACAGGTCCACGATTCTCTCAAAGGTCTCTGGGAAGACAATGTTGGTCATACTGAAACCGTCAACTTGTGATCTCTCAGCGTAGTCTTCCATCTGGTCAGCGACTTCCTTAGCCGTACCAACAAAGTGAGTGTTAGTGTTGTGATAGTTATCAGCAAGAAATCTTTTGGTGACAACAACATCCTGGCCTGGAAAGTTGTTCTTGAAATTGGCAGCGAAACCTTTTAGACTTGGGTTCTCAGACTTGCTTAGATCCTCATCCCACTCAACAAGGTCAAAGTTCAAACCAGAACCACCAATTTGAGTGAAAATACCTTCAGGGTCAGTATACTTCTTCAACTCTTCAAATCTGGCGACAGCTTCTTCGTGTGTCTCACCCAAAATGACAGCAATCTGCGTAACGAACTTGATGTGATTTGGATCTCTGCCATAGACTTCCTTTGCCAACTTCCTAGTGAACTCGATCTTGGCTCTCAACTTTTCAGGGGTAGAGTCGACATTGAAGATAAGTTCAGCGTGTTTAGCACCCAAGTTTTCACCTTTCAAAGAGGTACCAGCTTGGATCATCAATGGGATTCTCTGTGGAGATGGCTCAGTGATTTGAGGACCAGGGACCTTGAAATGAACACCATCGTAGTTGATCTCTCTGATAGCATCAGGGTCGGAGAATATACCCTTCTCTTTGTCATAAACAACACCGTCATCTCTCCAGGAACTCAACAACAGCTCGTAGAACACCTGTAAGTACTCATCGGCCTTCTCATATCTCAAGTTCTTGTCATCAAATTGGTTGTTGGTACCCAGTTGTCTACCAACAGAAGGGAGAGCAGAGGTGACAACGTTCCAGCCAACTCTACCACCAGAAATATGGTCCAAAGTGGCCATTCTTCTGGCAAAGTGGTATGGATGCTCACTCAAAGTGGAACAGGTGATTCCAAAGGAAACGTTCTTGGTGGAGATTGCCATAGCAGCAACATAGGCAGTTGGATCATTTTTTGGGAAGTTGTTACCAGACTTGGCAGCCTCAGTGAAGTTGAAAGGACCTTCTAGATCCTGTGACTTGTAACCACCGTAGACACCAAGGGAGTCACCGAAGAAGATACCGTGCAACTTACCACGTTCAGCGAGCTGCGCGATCTTGACCCAGTATTCTGGCTTGATGTATTCTCTGGAAGTATCACGAGGGTTTCTCCATTGGCCTGGTGCGTGAAGAACTGGTGTCAGAGCCTCGAAGAAGTTGAGGATGAAGGGTTCAGATCTTTGGGTACGCTTGAGCTTCTTTGCTGGTGGTTGGGCCATTCTTTGTCGAGGATGTTTGGTGTCCAGGGATTGTCACTATTGACTAGGAAGAGAACTTTCTGAGTTTATATATACTACAGCAAAGAGATGGATCATTCGATTTTTCAAGGGTTCTTGTGTTCGAGTGTACATTGTGGCTCGTTGATCACTGTTGTTATCTGATTCCTCGCAATTGGGCTGGAAAACTGCTAGTTTGAATTGGATATTGGAAAATCGACTTTGATGGGTGTGTCAGGGACCTTCAGCAGTCTTCCCGAACGCTCCCGAACGCTCCCGAATACTCTATTGACTTCCATAGTGGTGATGTAGTGTAGATCGAAGGAACTGTGGCTAGGTCTTGTTGAAGCCGGAAATACTTCCTAATCAGGGAAAATAGTCGTTGACAGGTGTGGTCGGCCAGAACAATAATTCGGGAACCAACGCTTATGGAAATAACGCGTTGTACAATGTGTATGAGAAATGAGATCGAATGTTTTGAGACTAATCATTTACCTTATAATCTTACTATTACTAATCGAATACGAAACTAAAGACACACACACATACACAACGATGCAATACTCAGAAACAACTCTCTATTGAAGAAGCTGATCTCTGTAGTAAGGTTGGTTGTTGATGAACTTCGCAGCTCTTCTATCATCTCTATCTTGATGGGACTTCTCCGTCTTCCAGATTCTCTTCTTCTCCATCAACTCCTGTCTGTCCTGAACAGTGGCCAAATGTCTTGACTCAGCTGCGATGATAGTACCTTGACCTTCAGAAAGAACCTTCTCCGGCTTCAAATTTTGCTTAAAGTATCTTGCTAGCGCACGGTTACCAATCTTGATACCGCTAGGCAAATGCAACTCAACACCATCATCGTAAGACACCTGGTTTGGAAGCTCCTCTTCATCCTCTTCACCACAACCGACAATCTCACCATCCTCAATATCTTCCCAATCCTCTTCATTGCTAGCATCAGTTGCACCGTAAGTTGAACTGAAATCGTAGAACTCAGAGATCTCTAGCTTTTCATCCTCACTATGGTACGGAATCTGACAGTGTCTCTTACTCAGCATATGGGCTCTGACACTCTCAAGGGATCTACCTTGGAAGTCACAGACAATACAGAGGTTACCAACACCAATCTTCTCACTCATGTACTTTACCAGACCCTCCTTATCAACAAGGAACTTCTGCTCTGGAATGTAAAAGCCATGAAACTTAAACATGTGCTCCACGTTGGCTTCAAAATCATCGAACTGCTTGTTGCAGAAAAGACAGTTTTCCTTTGGGATATCAATCTTATTTTTCAGCTTCTCTTGTATGATCTTTTCCAACTGTTGTTCTTCAGTGAGTTCCTCTTCATGTTCTGGAGTAGCTTCTTCAGTGACCTCTGCAATCTCTTCTGGTTGGCTGAGAGAAGCCTCTTCTTTGTCAGTTTGCGGAACCTCACGCTGGATAGGATTTCCATTATCATCACAGATTCTGGATGCATTCAGCATGTTCTGTCTAGCTATTTCTAACAATTGTCTCTTCTTCTCTAACAGCTCCTCCTTCTCTCTTCTTCTTTGTTCTTTCTTCGTCAGCTGTCTAACAGGTGCCTTCTTGTCCTTTGTCTCATCTTCAGTTTCATTTATACTCAACTTTGACACTTTCTCATTGAACAGGGCCTCATCGATAGATGGAAGGTTAGCGACTCTTCTCTTCAGGTTGTATCTGTGCCAGTCGGATTTCATGTGGGTTCTTTGATCTTCAGCAGTTGGAAACTGCAGAGAACATGTATTACAGGTGAACTGTGAGGACATCTTGGCAGTATGTATGAGGTTTCAATGGTCAATTATAGCTCTATCGTGTAAAATGCCAGTCTCTTAATAAAAAAAAAAAAAAATTTGACCTCATCGTCATGAACACCATCGGCCATAACCATGATTATGTCACCATCTTTCAGATTATGTAAAACCGTTTACGTGTAACTTTTCTCAACTCCGAGCATGTAGTGTACAACAGTTCAGTGATACAGAGGTCTAGAAGAGACAGTTCGCCAATGATAATACTGACTAAGTTCGCTCTTCTGCTCTCGTTGTGTCTTCTGCCGTTTGTCCTTGCAGGAAAAGACTACTATAAGATCTTGGGCATCGACAGAGATGCCAGTGACAGAGATATCAAGACTGCCTACAGGAACCTGAGTAAGAAGTACCACCCTGACAAGAACCCCAATGACGAGGAAGCCCATCAGAAGTTTATTGAAGTGGGTGAAGCGTATGAAGTCCTTGGTGATGAAGAGAAGAGATCGGTTTACAACAGATATGGGGAGGAAGGTTTGAAGAATGGTGGTGGCCAAGGTGGTGGAGGAGGAGGAGGATTCGATCCATTCTCCCATTTCTTTGGTGGTGGAGCTGGCAGACAGCAAAGACAAGGTAAACCAAGGGGTCGTGACTCAGAAATCAACATTGAGATTTCATTAAAGGACTTTTACACAGGTGTCTCCTACTCGTTTGAGGTGGTGATGCAGAACACATGTGACAAATGTGAAGGTACTGGTTCAGCTGACGGGAAAACACATAGCTGTGGTGGATGTAATGGCTCAGGTGTCAAGATTGTGAAACATCAACTCGCACCAGGAATGTTCCAACAGTTCCAGACTACGTGTGACCAGTGTAATGGAAGAGGTAAGACGTACAAGCACAAGTGTTCGAAGTGTACAGGAAACAGAGTTGTTAGAGAAAAGAGAAAGTTTGACTTCAAGATTGGCGCAGGAGTGCCACGAAACCACGTTATCACATTCAAGGGCGAAGGTGATCACAGCCCAGACTGGATAAGTGGTGATTTGCACGTTAACGTCAAGGAGAGAGGGGACCACAGTCTTGGGTACAGAAGAAGAAGGAACGACTTGTATCGTACTGAAGCTATCACTCTGAAGGAAGCTATGCTTGGTGGATGGGAGCGCGAATTGCACATGTTTGCAAAGGATGAGAAGGTGCTTTTGAAAAGAGCGAACGGCCAAGCCATTTTGCATGGCGAGGTTGAGATAATCAAGGGTAAAGGTATGCCTATTAGAGAGGATGATGATGTCTATGAGCATGGTGACTTGATTATCGAATACGTTATCATCAACCCTATCGGCGTTAGTGACAAGGGTAAGTGGCTCAGAGATGAACTGTGATGAAATTTAAACTTGAAGACACATTGGTTTGTATAGAGCATCGATTAGCAAAAAAATAACTAAAGAACCAATCCTTTCTGGTAGTTCCAGTAGTTAGATCTGATTGGATCAAACTTCTCTGATAACAAATCGTAACCCTTTATCACCAAATCTTTCTGATGTTCGAGTTTGTAGATATTGATGAGTAATTCTAGTGCTGGGATTGATTCCAAATCATTCTCACTTTCCACCACATTAGCATAGATCAACGCCTGATCTTTCAAAGCAGACAGTGATTTCCCCAAACCTTCATGAATTCCTATCAAATAGTTCCACGAACTGACATTCTGTGGTGCCAATTTGATCTTCCCTACCACGAACTCAACCTCTTCAGCAAGTACACCTTCGTCACTTAATGGGTTATCGGTTCTGTCAAATAGTGCAAAGTATCTATGTGACCACGCACTGTTGTTGTAAACATCAGCTTCGACGAAACTTTTGGTAAACTCCAGTTCCAAATCCCAGAAGCCAGACCATTTCACAACCCATTTTCTATAGGACCATACGTGATAGTTCTTCGAATCATCATCCAGCATCACTTCAATTAATGGGAATTCTCGCACTGCATTCTTCACCCCTGTTTGTTCAGCCTGCTTCGTTAACAGCAGTTGTCTGTAATGCCAGATTTGGTAGTTCTTGATGTTGTCCACAGCAATACCTTCACACCAATCGAGTTCAGCTTCCATATCCTTCTTCAGGTTCAAAATGTTATGGTATCTGTACTGCCATACCGAGTAATGTGCTGCATTTAGTTTGATCACTTGCTCGCACAGGAAAATTGCTCTGTCAGAGTATTCATTTTTTGCCTGGAGTGCTTTTAGAAGACCATTGGCCTTCTTGTACTCATCGCTGTAGAGAATGACTGCAATCTTGACATCGTCTGGATTCAGAGACAGCGGTGTAACATCATCAAAATTGAACGACTCCCAGGACATTGTTTCCTTTTCTCAAATGTATGAAAGGGTAAATAGGAGGCAAACAAGTGTTGTGAATTGGTTTATATGAACCTCAAAAACATGCTCAAACTCCCATAAGAGACGCAACACGCAACAATAAGGATTATGTAATTTTCCACGGATTTCGGATTTAAGACCTTTGGTTAGAATGGTTAGAATAGACTAGTATGGAACTAAAGTACGGGACCACCTTAGAACTCATATTGATCTAATCTACGAATAAATTTAAATACTCGTCAACAATACATGGTAGCCATTCGATATATAAAAAAAAACACAATAATCTCCATTTGCCTACTGCTGACCTGCAGAAGGTGGCTGTTGACCAGGAACTAGACCCGGTGGGCCATTGAAGAAACCAGGTGGGAATCTCCCTAGGCCCTGAGGACCCTGTCGGTCAAACACCGGTGGAATTGGCATCTGACCGTTTGGAGGTCTGCCATACATCATCTGAGGAGGCGGTGGTGGTGGTGCAAAATTGCCTTGTGGACCCTTCTGTTGCTGTTGCTGTTGACCTTGTGGACCCTGAGGTCTCATTTGACCCAATCCTGGTGGGAGCTGGCCATTTGGTGGAGGCATAAACATGTGTGGTGGCATTGGCATCTGCTGGCCAGGTATCCATTGTGGAGGGAAGCCTGGTGGAGGGCCATTGACCTGTTGCTTGTTGTTTCCAGTTTCAAAACCTGGTGGTAGTTGTCCTCTTGGTAAACCTTGTGGGCCTTGTGGGCCTCCAAACCCTGGTGGTGGACCAAACCCTGGCGGTGGTTGGAATCCAGGTGGGAAACGTTGCATTTGACGTGGATCTTGCACGCCAGGGACCTGGTTTGGATGAGGCTGCTGTGGTTGTTGCTGTTGCGCCTGTAGTTGTCGTTGAAGGTCTTCACGATGCGTAGGTGGAGATGGCTTGTTGGCCTCTGACGGCTTCTCAGTCTGCTGAGGAGAGTTTGTTGGCTTCTCTTGTTGAGTCTCATCATTCTTTTGCAAGAGAGACATGAAAAATGAATCCTTTGCCTCAGTTGGCTGCTGTTGTTGGTGATGCAGTGGTGCTGATGACGGAGGCGTTTGTTGATGAGAAGAAGGAGCGAGACCTGGTGGGAACTGCGACTTTGTGGCAGATGCTGGAGCATTGACCTGAGGAGAGTTGTTGTTGAAGTTGAACTGAGATCTTGAGGATGGTGGTTGACTAGGCTGCTGTGGTGAAGAATTCAGAGAGGATTGTGGAGTGGCATCTGGCTCCTTCTTGTCCAAGAAAGACAAGATCTTGGAGACACCATCAGTGTTAGAATTAGCTGATACCTGTTCTGGTTGAGGGGCCTCGGACTGGCCTGGCTTGAAGAATGAATAGAACTTGGAGTTCTTGTTGGACGAGGCAGGAGGCTGCTGGTTGGCTTTGACGGCGCTTAAACCACCTGATGAGCTGAAGAAACTGTCAATGGTATTCTTAGCATTGTTATCATCCTCCTCAGCTGTATCAGTATGTTCCAGAACGAACTCACCTCTCTTCTTGCGGTCTTCATTGTTGATTTTATTCTTCCATTTCTCAAAATCGTCAGCATTACCTGCTGGACCATCAGTTTCAAACTGTTCAAGCCATGCATCATCACTCTGCTTTCTGTTACCACGACCTCTTCCTCTTCGATTACTGTCCCTGTTTCTCTTTCCAAGATTGAAGTTGCCCATAGCACCAGTCCCATCATTGTAACCTCTATTGTAATTGCTGTTTCTTGATCTCCCATTGTTACCACCATTTCTGTTGTTGCCGTTGGCATTCAATCTGTAAAAACTCTTTGGTGGTAAGTTCTCAGGAGTGACGATTGACGTTGAAGTGTTTCTGATCTCAAGAAGTTGGCTTGGTGCGTATCTCAACAAGTTGGTGTTGTGGAACTCAAAATCCCAATCCTCAATCTCAAACACTCTGTTCTTTATATCATTCAATGGATCTTTTCTCTTCTGTGGATTCGCACTACTAGATCTTTCCTGGTTCTCCTTTTCAGACTCTTCCTTTTCTCTCTTGATCTCCGCGTCTCTCAAAAACTTGGTGATCGCATTGTCCTGTTGGCCCTGGTTCTTCATCTCCGCCTCCATGGCTTGATTAATGAAGTCTTGCGCCTGCAGCTGTTGCTCTGCATCTCCTGATGGGACTGCTGTGATGATAGACGGATCCTGTAGTTGATCCATTGGTGTTGTATCTGTGCAGGCCAAAGGAGTGGTGATCCCTGGCTAACAAGGTGGCAAAATGTGTCAAAAATACAAGGTTATTAAGGTGAAGTGATTGACCAGTTACGCTCACAGTGATGCTCTTGGTTGATCAATGTAGGTTATAGACTCAAATCTCTCACGCTTGGCTCTTTCTGGTTGGATTCCTGATGATTCTTACTGCTTGCTCCTTCAAAATTTTCGTCGAGCTTGCAAAGGCACTCAAACAAATTTTGAGTTCCGGGTACAACCAGGTCACCGGAATTGGGACCAACAAGGCACAACAAACTTACATAATAGCTAAAAATCCATGAACTTTTGGTATTAAAATGCACTATTTACTTAATATGACTGTACCACTCACTTAAACTGGAGCACAAATTTGACAAAATACTTTCTGAACTCTTTGACGTCTAAATTCACCAAATTAGAACACAAATCATCACCAACACTTGATGGGAGTTGAATCTCTGGGAAGTAAACGTCTCTGAGGTATGCAATCAATTCTTGACCCTTCACAGAGTGTAATGTCTTCAAAATATTGGCCAGCTCGTCAGCAATAAATCTAAACTGAGCGTCCTTGATATCAAACTTCTCATTCTGAAATGGGATTTGGAATGCAAGTTTCACTAGATTGGTCAACAAGAAGCTTGAGATACCTTCAATTGTCAAACCTTGGCTGTATCTATCCTCCAAATCATTAACAGTGTCATTTCCAAACACTCTAGCCAAGATTACCAACTCACTAAGGGCCAATTTGGTCACCGAAAGATCGTTCAAGTTGTTGGCATCCTCCAAAAGAGTGTTCAAAATCACTGGCAAGTGTCCCTTGTTTGCTTGAGTAATTAGTACGGACGACACATGGTTGGTATTGAATGCAATTAGTAATGTGATAAATGCTCTCTTCAATGATGCCTTGTCTCTTTGAACATCTGGCATTAATTCATAAACGTTATTCTCACCCTTGTCGTTCAACATCACTGTGACCTTGTTGGACAATGGGGTGAACAAGTCATTCAACAACTGGTATACTTGGTCATCCTTGTTGAAACTGTGAACGATCTGACCAATAAAGGCCAAAAAGTCTGTCAGCTCAGTCAACTTCAAATTGTTCGCGGCCAACAAAATCGAAATCAATCTAGATAGATGACTGTTGATGTGAATCTTCAAGATTGGGATAAATCTAGCAAAAGAGAATCTTGAGGCATCTCTAATCATTTCATACCTGCTCAAACGTTCAAGAGTGACCAGCACAACCTCAGCAGTGTTGTTGAATCTCTCGACAATCTCAGGAGAGTACTTTCTGTTTGGGGAGTTGTCGTATTCAAAACCTCTGGCAATCGTACCAATGGCCATGAGAAGGTGGTGTGCCTGTAGAATGCTTTGTGGATCTGTGTCAGGTTGTGAAATAATGCTCTGTAAGTTAGTGTAGATAGGATTTAACAATAGGTTAAGCAACTTCAGTTTCAATGAAATCTTTGTATTGTCCACCAATGCAATCAATAAACCACTTGACTCAAACAAGTAGAGTTGGCTATCAAATGTTGATGAGCCCTCAACGATTTCTGAATCATCATCTTTCTTTGGTAACTCCGCTTTAACCATAAGGATATCAGAGGACATCTGACCAATCAACTTCTCAATCAAGTCGTCAGCCAGCACTGGCTTAACCAGTTTTAGGAATCTGAAGAATAGGTACCAACTTCTTAGCTTCACCTTTTCGTTGGAGCTATATAGACCAAGTGTAGTAAAGACACTGAGAATGTGATTGGTTAACTCGTTCTTGTTGGGTGACCCATTAATAAAAGCAGAGTGGTGGATAATCAATTCAAAGAAGGAAAGTTGGATTAGCGGGTGATAAATTTGCATAACGTTAGAGTTTATAGTCTTTGCCAATAGCTCCTGGAAGACAACATATGGTCTAGAGTCTTGAACGACATGTTTTGGAAAGTTGAATGCATTAATTCTCAAACTGTCAGAGAAACTGGATAGTTCAAACAATCCCAATTCAATTGTCCTCCAATTATTAGAGTTATTCTCAAAAATCGACTTCGTAATGACATTGGTAACTTGGTCCACATAAATGTCGTTGTTTATAGCACCAATGCTGTCCTGAAAGACCTTGAGTTTAGATCTAAAGTCATTGAATTCTGAGATTACATCCTCATCATCACCATCTTCATCTTCATCATACTTCATCTTCAAAATGATTTTCTGAAGAAGGGTAGTTAATAGTTGCAAATGGATACTAGTGATAGAGCCTGCATTTTGTTTCTGTAGTTTCTTTAGAGCAGCCAAATAACTGGACAGGAAGGCAAAAACGTGAATTGAGACATCATCATATGTGTGACTCAAGAAGTTCAAAATGAAAGGGAATAGGTCAAGAATCTGTTGGTCGGCTGTAATTTTAGCTGCATTGGATGACTCTGAGGAGTCTAGAATATAACTTAGCTCCAATCCGATCGCATTGTATAGTTTAGCAATCTCCTCTGTAAACTGTAGGTCACCATCATCAAGGGAAATGTTAGAACTGACAGTGTTCGTCAAGTTCAACAAAGACAAAAGCTCAAGCTTGTTCTCGGGCTTCATCTTCTTGCTCACAATCTCAATCAAGGTTGAGCAACAGATCACTCTCGTTGCAGGCTTGGATAAGTATTGTAAAATGAGGCTTATGTAGTCTGGAGTGACAATCAATGTAATCTCGATCCAGGAAACCCAACCACCAATGATGCTCAATGTGAACTTCAAGATCTCTTGTGAAAGTGGAGTGGTCTTGTCTTTGAAGTTTGTAAGAATACCTTTCCAAATCACAGTCAACTGGTTCATATCGTTCACTCTAATGGCATCTTTTAGAGCGTTATTTCTCTCCACTAGGTTTCTCTCTCTAATGATCAACTGGTCACCAATCTCAGAGTGGATGTTAACGAGTATTCTCAAGTAGTAATCCACTGCAACCACGTTTTGATCCAAAATCAACTTCTCAAAGTCTTTGAAGAAGCTGCCCCAGGTTGTCAAATATGTGCAGCAGAAAAGGGCAGCGAATGCTTCAGCCAATTTGTTCTTGGTAAAACTTTGATCATTCTGGCCTGAACTGATGAGCTTGGTAAGGTAATCAAACAATGTGTTCCTTATGGAGCTGTTATGATCCGGTGTGAGTTGAGGAATTGACTCAGCTAAGGCCTGTAGTGCGACGAATCTAATCTGTTCAGGGTTCTTGACATTGTTGAGTAGGAGGGCAAATGCCTGCCAGCCGTCTGCGGAGGCTTTCAAGTTGTTCAAAAAATCGATTGCCTGCTGTTTCAGGGCATAATCAGCCGTACCACCGATGGCAATCTCAACAGCCTGCTTGATCTGCTCTTCCATGCGTTACTGTTGTGTGTGAGTTGATATTGATGTTATTGGTTTTTTTCCTTTCTCTTTGGCCCACACAAAAGTACTTTTTTCAAGAGTTTTTAACACGCAAATTTGTTAAGATGACTCAGAGCAATGTGTCCTAGACAAAATTCAGCAACAGAGACCACAATGAGCACCAAAAGTAGTAGTGTAGGGGAAAATAAGGCCTGGAAATTGTCAGAAAACGTAAAATCAGACTACGTTTTGATCTGAAAAATTCGAAAATTTTTTTGGTTTGAGTTACAAGACTTCCGAGGACAACAAAAAACACTGTACAATAGTTAAGGCTCTCTTGTCACGTGCCATGACCGGAGTTCAGACATGTACATGCCAGGCCATCTCCTAATTTAACACCTTACTAGAACCCGTACCGATTCTCACGTTCCTTACGGGCCCTTTTGTTCCTCTCAAACTTCTCCTGAAGAATCTCCTCATTTTGCTGGGCATTTTTGATTAACGAGCTCAACTGATTCTTTGCATTAGATACTGAGTAGAGCCTCTTGTGCTCTCTAAGTTCACCCCTGGCCTTGAGCTCTATATTCTCAGAGTAAAACGTATCCATGTTGAACTCTTTGATCTTATCTGTGATACTGTTATCTTGGAACGGTATTTTTTCAGCTGATTCCTTCTCCAGTAGCGCATCCACCTTTTTATCCATGGACCGTATGCCTATTCTCTCATGACTTTCGAACCCAACATTGTTCCTACTCTTCACTTCTTGAAATGCTGTGATTGGAAGGTGCCTCTCTGGCTCAGATAATAGCTGTGTGCTTGATGTTGGCTGTGTAACTTCTTGTGGTACTGCTGCCGTATGGGTCACTGGAGGTTTCACCTTGTTCCTCACTGATGACGGCACAAACGACGTAACTGCACGCTGGCTTTTGGGTAGCACTATTCCATCTGGATTTACTGCTACCATGGCATTAACAGTGTTCTTGATGGCCTTCCCCAAGACCTGTGACTTGGACTGGATTGTGGTATCAATGTTCTTTGGTGGTGGAAGAAAGTCTGATATTGAGTGGGATGAAGTGGTGGTTTTGTTTGCTATTGGAACTGAGGACTGCACTGGAGAAGCTGACATTGACTCATCGGAAGAGTCCGAGGATGAGTCATACTGAACTAGAGACATTGCTGTTTAGGTGTGTCTAGTTTGTCACACAGTCTGGTTGAGTTGTGTGGGTTGCACACAAAAAAAAATAAAAAATAAAAAAAAAAATGAACACTCCCCCCTGCCTGTCAATTTCTTTCCTGGGTTACCAATCTCCAGCGAATACAAAGTCCATCAGGAGGTCAAAAGTTGTTGATTCTAAAGATCTAATTAGATGTACAAGTAACAGTACAGTAGTCTATAGATTCTATATAGTACTAAGTATAGACTACAAGGAATTAACCAGGTCATAAGGTCTACATAGCTTTATTTTCCCTTCTATACACAGCTACCAGAGCTTCACCAGTTCAACTCCTTCGCAAATGTCTCAGGGTTGGCACCCTTACATTCCAAGTTAGCACAGATATTCTCAAGTTCATCTGTGTCCTCGGTGGAAGACTCACTTCTGATCTGGGCAGGGTTAATTTCATGACCTGCAGCCTGTTCGAGATCATAGTGGGCCTTAACAAATTCCTTCGTTAGGTTTTGGTAAAACAGCACACCAGACTCCTTTGATGGATGGAGGAAACCTGTTGAGTAGACACCTTGGTTCAAGTTCTTTTGAGTCTTGACACATAAATCAAAGTCTTCGATCTCAACTTGTTGCAAGAACTCAACAAACTCATCCTTCTCCTCTTTGGAGATGCCCTTCTTGGTGAAGATGTCATACTGCAAGATAGTGTGGGAAGGAGAGATTGGCAAGACCCTGATAGAGTACCAGGCTGGTGAATAGCAGTTAATACCATTGGTTGGGAATAAGTACATCCACAGACCGTCAAAGTCACCACCAGGGTTCTTCTCCTGTACTGGTTCATCTTCCTTCTGCTTGCCAAACCCAAACCAGCTCTTGGAAGCAGCCGTCTGAGAGGCTGGTACTGGGGCCGGCTTGACCCTCTTGATCTCACAATAGTGACGGGCATATCTGTCTCTAGGGACAACTTTGTAAGTGCTCATTTGAAAGGCAGAAGCCAAACCTGGGTGGGCAGTTGGACAGTGGTAGCACTCCATATAGCCATCCATTAAAGCCTTCCAGTTGAACTCACCGTCCAGTTCGTACGACATGTGGTATTCGTAATCAGAGAAGTCGTACTCACGGAACTCTTCCTCAAGGCCCTTGTAGAATTCATGGAAAGGTGTTGGATTCCCACTAGAATCAAAGTTGACAAAGATGAGACCTTGGTCAGTAATGTAAGTGTGGATTGGGTACAACGAGTTGAGCTTCTTGTCAAAACCAGAGATCTCGTCAAAATGTGGAGCCTTGGTCAAATCACCGTCAGTGTTGTAGGACCAGCCATGGTATAGACAGCCCAGGACAATTGCAGAACCTTTCTGCTTTCTGACTACTGGGTAAGCTCTGTGGCGACAAACATTGTGGAAAGCCTTGATCTCTCCACTCTTGGACTTGATGAGAAAGAATTGGATACCCATCATGTTGTAAGCATAGTAATCGCCAGTCTTCTTGAAAGTGGAAGCATGAGCGGTGTATAGCCAGGACTTAGAGAAAATAGCTCTCTTTTCTAGCTCAAAGATCTCTTTGGAGAACCACCAGGAGGCTGGTAAAGTGTGCTTTCCTGGCAGTAGTTGAGACGAACTAGCTGACTCTTGCACTGGAGAAGAGGCGACTTTAACCGGGGCCATTGTTGATATTGTTTGATGTAAACTTCATCTTGAACAACATCCCAATTATGAGGACATTTCACCCTTATATAGCACGGCCTAGTGGTAGCGATGTGTCCCCTCAAAGGTTTTTGGAAGAAAATCCACTGATTGTTGCTGATCTATGTGTCAAAACCAAAATCCCGGGGGGATTTTGCTTGTCTATCAACGATCTGAACAAAGATAAACGGGCAAACAGGAAATTCTTGCTGTGATAAGATTCACTTTCTATGAAATTCCTGAGGATCATATAACCAATCAGAGTAAACTGAATAGTAAGTTGTAACCAACCAGTGGTTTTAATCTCAATGAGTAATTAGTGCTCAATTTGAGCTTATCAGTTGGGGTCATTCTCCCAAAGGTGCTATACAATCAGACAATGGTACCCAATAGATCTATCATTGCTTTATAAAAGTGGGGCTGAAGCTAGTACACACCAGGGTAATAGTCGTCTTCTTATAGGTGAGAGGGTTGATAGGTAAACACTTCAACAGATTGGTACAAGAAAGGTCATAATTACCACCTACATAATAAAACTTCACTCTGTCCATTCATACACAATGCTGGGATGCAAAAACATTCAGACTATAGAACTAGTGATATCTGCACAAAAGTATTCAAGAGTTGAACATGTTCATCAGTTCCACTTGTAAGTCTCTTATCCGTCTCAAACAAGATGTTTGATATCTTGTTCTTTTGAATGTTTGTATAGAAGTCACTGAGAATCAACTCATCATGAATCTGATTAACCACCTCAACGGCACTCCAGCCCTGAAGAATCAGATTCTCAACGTAGTTGATGATTTTGTTGAGATCTTTGGAGGATGTGACATTCACAAGCTCAGTAAGAATTTCCTGTGGCACGGATCCTGCAATCTCTCTGATCCTGGAGACTGTGATTTCTGTAGTCTCAGTGTCCATATCAACATCACCATCACTAGTAGGCAGAGCTTGTTGAAGTTTTGAAGCTGATTGCAGGAAAGTAATTGCCTTTCTCAAGTCACCATTAGAAACCTTGAGAACTTCCCTGAGCGACTCTTCCCCGATCTTTAGATCCTCCTCGTTCGAGATAAAAGTAAGTCTCTGCAATGCATTCGAATCATCCAGAGGTTTGAATCTGAACTTAGAACATCTTGATGCCAAAGGGTCAATGATTCTGGTGATGTAGTTGCAAACAAGGCAGAATCTCGTCACAGAAGAGTAAGTTTCCATCGTTCTTCTTAGGGCAGATTGGGCATCAGAAGTCATTGAGTCAGCCTCATCCAAAATGATAATCTTATAAGGAGGGCACGGATAATTCGCCAAATCATGGGCAGTTGGGTTTGATACAGTCAATCTGGCAAAGTTCTTGATCTTCTCACGCACAATGGAGATACCTCTTTCATCAGACGCATTCAACTCCAAGACTCTTGACCTGCTCAGCGTTGGACCATACAGCTCCTTTGTGAGTGCCAATATCGTAGATGTCTTACCGGTACCTGGTGGACCATAAAACAACATGTGTGGTAAGTTAGCAGACTCAAGAGTTTTTGTAAGGACAGTGACTGCGTGATCTTGAGCAGACACTTCCTTCAGGTTCTTTGGACGGTACTTCTCCACCCATGGTAGCTGTCTAGGAGCTGTCTCCTCAATTGGATTCCTCTTTCTACCCAAAATCTCGCTGGCCATTATCCTCAATGTGACCTCAACTCTTTGTTCCTTCTAATCACAGTCAACACTTTCAACTTTTAAGTTCCACACACGAAAATCTGCGGTCTTACTACTGACGCGAAAAGAATGGGAAAAAAGCGCCCAAAATACTCCTAATCGGGAAGAGTGCCATATTGAGAAACTACCATAAAGAACGAGTTTATTATTACAGAGTCTATTCGTTTTCAATGCACACCAATAACGGACAACTCCAAAGTCCACACACGTCGTATGTGTAGTTTGACCTGAATTAATTCCTGGCCCGGGACAGCGTTAGGTAATGTGATTTCAATCTCGTTGTCTGACCACCAACATTTTCTGGCTGGTTTTCTCCAGAACAAGAGTAACTTAGAAGAAGTGCCTGCACTATGATTCTGTTTTTGTTTTCTGGAGGATGAGCTGCTTCTGGAAACAGACCGCGCTGCACTTGTAGCAAGCTCGGCGATTCTAGACTTTCTTGACTGCTTCTGCGTATTGATAGATGCATTGGATTGGACTGGGTCAAGATTTGGTGATGAGGCATCAGTCATTTCTTCATCCGCCTGTAGTTCTGGTTCTGGGTTCTTTAAGTTCACAAGGGCCAAAGATGTCAAGACAGTCTTGCCAGGCTCGCCAGATCTGTGACCCCATAGACTGTCAGTGGAAAAACCGGAAGAACATAGCATTCCAAGTAAGTGTTCCTCAGCAGCTCCAAGTTGTTTACCTGCAACATATCCCAGACCTTCAAACACTTTACTGCGACCAACTAAGTACTCTCCAGCAGCCTGTTTAAGTGCTTTAATACTATCAGGACTTATGCCCTTAACAGGAGGAATCACATAATAATCCAAATCTTCCCTCAACACAATGATGGCAGGCTTTTCGTTTAGAACATCAGCATCTGGCATTTGATAGGCACCATAGACTTCATGCTGAACGTGAGAAGGTAACCGGCTTGAGGCTTCCGCAAAGGTATCCACAATATACTCAAAACAGCAAGGGTCAAAGTTGACAAAAACAATGTCATTCTCAGTCAGGTTGGTTATGGCATTGCCTTGAGCATCAAGAAATACCCCATTAGGAAACAAACAAAGTAAGATACTCTCTGGAAGGTTCATGAGGTTGTCTCTGGTGATTTCAAAAAGTTCACCTCGAATGTTCAGGCGGATAAGAGACCCCATGTCAACGTCACCCTGAGCGGTGGAGATGCCCATCCCTGCGCCGTCCTGCGACACCTGTGTGATGATATTGGCGTGTGACATTGTGCCACCTGTTTCAGCAAGTTGGTTTGAATTTGAATTGTAAGGAATGGCACCAGACTTTTGAAGAATTTGTTGTTGTTTGTGTTTTTTTTTTTTTTTTTCGTACAGAGTTGCGGGCTGGAGTCATAATTGTTAGCAGCTCCGAGGGTATAGAAACGTGACGTCACATGTATAGAACAATTCCGGTTATTTGGATCTGTCTGCCTGCGTCTCTTACAAATCAAGAAGCTATCTGGGTTCTCTCTTAGCAGACCATCTCTGGCTCACCCTGGTTTTGAGAAGAACGAGATACATGATAGTTGAATCTTCACAACCACAGCAGCAGAAGGAACTGAGTGACAGCGATATATGGGCTGACAGTGAGGATGAAGACCACAGGATAAGGCATCAAGAACAGGATATTCATAATGATGACTTCTATGGCGTGCGGCCTGAAGAGCCTGAAAGTGTAGAAATTGCTGTATTGAGACGGATCCATGCTAAGCAAGGATATCTAGCGGGTATAAGTGCTCAAAAAGAGGAGAGTCTACAACATGGGTTTGACGATGGATACCCAATGGGTGCTAGCATTGGAATTCAGGTGGGTAAAATCCTTGCTCGGTTACAATTACTCAGTGCACATGCTTCTAGTGATGTCAGCCAGCAGGCTAGCTTACTTCTAAGGACCGCTCAAGAAGAGTTAAACATCAAAAAAGTGCTCCATAAGCGCTACTTTCAAGAGGATTTGACCATCGACTCTCATCCAGTCATCGCAGAATGGAACGAGAAAGTACAAGAACTTCTGGAGGCAATTAAGTAAAGAACATTGTCTTAATAAATACTAATGTACAATCACCAAAATGAACACCAACCAATATAGTGTTGACACAAATTCTCGACTGAAGTGGCCTGTTGGATGAGTTTGTCAACCTGATTTGGAACATTCAACTCTTTGTATCTGTGAAAATCGTTACCAGTTAACTTATCGGTGATTCTTTTCAACACCAACTGCGCTCTGGCATTTCTGATCTCAATCTTTTGTTGGACTTCAAGTCTGGCAGCCTCTTGCTCGTCAATCTGGCCGTGTCTCAGCAACTCCACGGTATTGACTTGTTGAATCTTGGTACCAGTAGCCTCAGCAATTGCTTGAGCAGGCAAGTCGAACCCCCAGTTAATGAGTGGGTCATAGGCAAAAGCTTCCAGGATGGCCATCAAAGATTCTTTGTTGTCACGTAGAACACCCATCACATATTCACAGGTTATTCTGAAACTTCCCTCGATACCACTAACTTCCATTGCATAGGTCAACATTCTGGTCAGTCTGAAAGGCACCTTCTCTGGATATTTCTCTCTTAAGATAGCCGCTTCAAAACAATCACCGAAATCAATGTGAACAACTTTACCAGTCAATCGATCCAGCATCAAGTTCGAGGGGTGTCTATCACCAAGACCCAGGATATAACCAGTCATAGACATAACTGCCAAAGATCTGGTGTACGTTGTTCTTCTATCCAACCAAGACTCGGATGATCTACTCTTCAACCACAGCACTTTGTAGAGATCCTGACCTCTAGTGTTATCCAAAGCATATGTGAAAACTTCAACTTTCTGTAGAAGAGTCAAGTTATCATAGTCAGGAGCCATCTGCAACATAATTCTGTGTTCGATGTTCAGGATTATGTTTCTTGATTCTCTATATTCTCTGATCAAAACATGGAAGGTGTCAGAGTTTGGAACCCAGCCCGACAAGCCTGACTTAGGAGACAGAGGAATGGCTGGGAATCTTTGAATATCCAAGTGTCTCTTGAAACACTCAGGATCATTAACTAATAGAGTGTTCACAAGACCAAACAGTTGCATCACCAAATTATCCTGTCTGATATCCTCATGACCCTTTAGTGCATAGTAGTATTCTTTACCGTCAGAGCCATGGATACCCACCCTTCTTGGTCTTTGTTTGGAGGAAATAACACTAAAGCTAGATTCAAAGCCCATAATTCTGACAATTGGTTTAGAAGGTTCGTAAGTACCAGGCATCGCCAACTCCAAATCATGAGCAGCAAGCAGCTTTGGTGAAACATACTGAAGTTCCAGCGTTTGCAGCTGAGGTAACTGTCTGTTGATTCTTCTGAAGACGTTGTAGTAGATGTCCCATGCCTGATTCAGTTTGGAGATATCTTTGCTTCTTCTGAAACTCAAAACCCAGTCAAAGGCATTAGCCAAATCACGTCCAAAGGTATTCTGGAAAGCAATCTCTCTAAGAGTTTCTGGGCCCCTCTCTAGCATCTTGTGCAGTGGCTCAAGGACAGTAAACATTTTCTCGGTGTTGTGTTCACCAAAGAACAATCTTGATGCGTCTTCCAGACCTTCATACCACAGCTCATGCCATAGGACAGCAACTCTGATCAGTTCATTACTGACAAGTTCAGATTGACCAACCAAAGTTGAACTATGGATTCTCATCTTATCAATGATTGAAGAGGCTGCTCTCTGCCTAGAGACAGAATCTGATTTGATAGCAACAGCAAGTGGGTACACCAAGACTTGTGGATGCGCCTTACCCAAATCACTCAACAGCCCGTGAAGAGATCTGGAGACAATCTGGTTAGGCTGGTGGATTCTCGAAATCAGCTGAGGAATCACTTCCAACCAGGTATCAATCTTCACCATGACAAATCCCTCAGACATTGCCTGGGCAGCTTCAGGAATACCACCAAAAGTGAACCAAAGAGTCAACAATCTCAAAGTATCCTGTAATGGATTGGAGTCGGATAGTGCAATCGAATGAAAGAACCCCTTAATAGCTGGGATAACGTGCTGCTGGATCAGCTCCAGTGGGTAGCTCGGTTCTGATTCATTGGTTTCATTGATTGAAGATTTGGACGTCAGAAGAGAGATCACTTCAAAATTAGCTAGTGCCCAGTTGTGCCAAGCCTTATACCAGTTGGAGTCAAAGTGAGTAGCAAGCAAGTATGAACCCAAAATGGTTTCGGAGTTCTCGCTCCTCCAGTTAGCTTGTAGAGCCACCTGCCATTCACCCTGCTTCAAGAAACATCTGGCGAGAAGTCTAGTATACTCTTCAACATTCTTGATGTTGAAGTGTTGGGGCAAAGGCTGGGTGATCAAATCATCAGGATTCAAGCCCAAGTCGTGTGACATTCTTGAGGTAAAGTCAATGAGGTGACTCAATGCTTCCTTTCTTGACCCAGAAGCCCACATGTACTTCAGTTGAGCATAGACAACTTGTGGTGGCGCCTTGGATGTGTTTGGATCATCACCTTCTTCCAAGAGAGAGTTCAAAGACTTTTCAGCCAACCCTAGTCTCCCAGATTTACGGCACAGGTTAGCAAACTTGATCCACATCTCCATGTCTTGCTTTGGTTTCACAACGAGAGTTCTAACCTTCAAGAGTCTTTGCCATATGTCAACGTTTCTCTGACAGCCAAGTAATCTTGCATTCCAGGTCTTTCTCATAACAGCTCTCGCCTCAGAATTAGATGGCAAGTTTCTGTACTTGATGATCTCTTCCAACTCAGCCAACATCTGAACTCTGACGACAACATTATAGGCACGACTGTAACTTTCAGAAACTAAGGCTGTGATCTCAGTCACCAACAAATCTCTAGCTTTCACTATGTGTTCGGAAGCATCACCAAAGTTATTGCGGTGCAAACTCAAAATAGCGTGGAAGAAAGCACGATCTGGCGACTCTGGTTTCATTACAGCAATGTACGTGTCCATTCTATCCCATTGTCCCAACCCCCAAGCAGCTGCAGCCGCCAAAGGAGCAACAGCTCTCTTGATATCAGTAGGGGAGTTGGTCCATTTCTCTTGGGCAAGCTCAGAAAGTTGATCCCATTCACCCAACGCATGTAAGCATCTCATCTTTCCCATGGTGGTGTCAATGGAGTCATCCTGTCTTTCATTGTAAGCCTTCAATGCATCTTCCCAACGTTGCAGCTTCTCGTACCATGTTTCCTTCAGCTGAAGATCGTGATGTTGCTGGGCATGTTTCAAGATACCAATAGCAGCGTCAGATTGTTGCAACTGATTGTTAATGCTGATCAATGCTTCAATGGTTGGAGTAGATGGCTCTTGTGAGAATTCAACTTCCTTGTAATGCAAAGCCTTAGCATAGGCATGACAACGTTGGGCATACTGGCCAAGTGTAGATATATGAATTGGTAGCGGCTTATCATCATGCTCCATAAACTCAGCGAGGTTCAGTAATGTTTGATAAATCTCCGGAGGGTTGTTTGGAGATGAAAGTGCCGTGCACAATGACTGGACTAACTCTTCCTGGTGTTGAGTGTAGAGCTCTAACCAACAACTGACAAAGCTGGCATTGAAAAGATCCTTAGCCAATGGGTAGTATGAAGAAGCTAGATCAGAACATGCTCTCAGAGCATGAGAGGGTGACTCCTTAAGTAACTGAACACTTAATCTTCTAGACCATTCTTGCCAATCTTCTTTTGTACGGCATTGCGAGCACTGCCATGCATTCTTCAACACCTGCTGATTCACTGGTAGCTTCTTAGATGGCTGTTCAATTGGCTCACTGGCATCATTCGCTTCAACTTCCTTGTCAAAGGGTAACATGTGTGGCAACGGTTCATCGTTCAAAAGCTTGTTGACTAGTTGATCATACATCGGTGAATGAAGCTTCTTTCGTATCAAAATCTTGTTGATGATTGGGATGAAGACAGAAAACTCAGTTCCCATTTGAATCAACAGCAGACTTAAGGTCTGCATGGATGTTCTGATCAATTCATCATTACCAGCAACAAGCACTCTCAAGAGCGTATGGACAATTCTGGATGACATGTCATTCAAGTTGACACTCTTGGAGAGTCTTCCCACGGTTAGAATGGCGGTATTTCTGACCTGTGTAGTTCCATTCTCAAATAATCTAACGACATTGGGTATGATCAAGTGGATCATCTCTTCAGAATTGGAACCGAAAACAACCAACGTATTCAAGACCTTTAGAATCACCTCAGGGGCCTTTTCATTATTCAGAGCATCTAGTAACAATGGCAATACCTGAGGTAAATACATCTTGAATTCCCCTCCTAGAGCCTTTGCGATCGATTCAATCAATGAAACAATGGTAACTTGAGCATTTCCAGCAGCAAAAAATTCCTTAATAACAGCAAAAACCTCCTTCAAATAAGGTCTGATGTGCTGTTTCACAATGGCAATCAATGCACTCAGCTGCTTGAAATAGAACTCCAGCCAAGAAGGAGGACCACCATGCATCACGTCAATAATAACATTGATGACGTTACCAGTGAACTTCAGGCAAGTAACTGTAATGGTCTTAAAAATCAGAACAATGGCTTGAATGCATGATGAGTGATACCCTGATAGAGATTGATCCTTCAGTATTTTCATCAACGTAGAGATCACCACAGTAGGATAGTACTCCTCATTGGCTGGTGACATACCTTGCATCAGCAGGGCAATGTCGGTAGGTGGGCCCTCCACTGCAACATTTTTGGATGTTCTTTCGACTTCTTTATGTTTGTATGGGTCAAGTGCACCCAAAATACCCAATAGTTTCACTGTTTCTCTTCTTTTGGCAGGAGTCGTTTCCAACTTTAGAATACTGATAATAAGACTCAACAACTGTGGGTAGTCTAATAGCGGTTGAATAACATACCCTGAGGATCCAGAAACCTGCCCCAGAGTCTTCAATGCAGCGTCCCTTTTGAATGAAGAACTTTGATCTTGCAAAATGTCAATGATGAGAGGCATCAAATCTTTCAAGAATGGCTTGATATCTTCACCCCCAACAACTGCTAGTTCACCAATTGCAGAAATAGACGCAGAAGCAACAGAAGTGGACTTGTCTCTAGATTTAGGCATCAAAACATCAATAACTGGTTTAACATATGGTTTGGCAACACCCTTAGAGGATGAGATCAACAAAGAAAGTAGTATGGCACTTTCTTCTTGCTTTCGACTCCTTACTGCATACTCCAACTTGGTAAGTAACTGTATCAAGGTCTTTCTCAAGAAAGGAACAATATATGCAGGATTGATCGCCGATAATCTCCCAATGATCTGGATTGCCACCTTCTGAATGGCAAAAACTTCATCATTTAAGGCCATGAACAACAACCTCACATTGTCAGCCTGCGACAACTGTGGGTCAAAGTTCTTACCTAGCGAATTCAAAACATCCAGTCGTATCTCTGGCACGGGGTCCGTGATAGCCACAGTCAGCAGTTTATCAAGTACTTCAGCAACAGCATTCAATGAATAACTGGAAGTCTGGAAACACACTGGATCGTTCAAAAACAGATCGCATGACGTAACAGCAGCTGCCCTTCTCACATCCGGGTTTTCATGCTCAATATAAGTGATTGTACAAAATCTGACAAACTCGTAAAGTGACTCGCTCTTGAAGTCGAAAGTGGATAGCATCCTCAATGCTTGAATAATCAAGTTGTCATCGCTGTTGTAGAGGCCATTTCTCAATGACATCTGATCTCTGAATTGTCTGGCAGCTTGTCCATTCATCTTGTTCGAGAAGTTGGGGGAACCAGGTGGTGAAAATGCATTTCCTGAAAGTGTGTAACTCAAGAGATTAAGCATCTTGGAGTTGATGGTCTGCTCAATCGGTGGGATACGCTGTAAGAGTGTCAGTAGACATTCTCTCATATGATCAGATAGTGCGCATGAAAGCAGCAGGTCTAGAATGTCCCTTTGTAGATGTTTCGTTAGTGCTGGTCCCACAGCAAGTGCCAATTTCCCAATGCAATAAAAGATCGCTGGTTCAATATCTTTCTTGATCTTAGACTTGGAGTTGAGACCTTCTCTGATGTTATCCAAGATTGCATCCAGATAAGCAGCAATCTGACCCTCCACCTCATATGCAATATCACCAATAGATATTAGAATGGCAGCACGCTCGTTCTCTTCCTTCAATTGTGACAAGTAAAACAGTAATGTACGATGCAAGTATCTTTCGGCAAACTTTTGGGGACTATATGCTGCTAATAGTGGTACTATATGAGTGACCTCTTGTCTGATGATGTTGTACTTATGCTCTCTGTACTTGAAAGTTGTCTCAAAGATAGCATCATATTTGTCTTGGATGAACGTTCCTCCTTTCTTCACCAACTCTTTGAATACCAATAGAGAGCCGTGTATGGATTCGGAGGTGTTGATTTTGAAACCCTGCGATGCGCCCTCTATCAGCTTGTTGAACCAATTCTTTTTCAGATTTAAATCTCTCTCATAGATCACATCAAGACATTTCTCTAGAGCATACGCGGCATCAATTCTGATTATCAACTTTGAATCTCTCAAAGCACTCCAAATGTTCTCTAGAATAGTATTGACATAGGAATAGAACAACGTTGGTGAATTTTCAGCAATTGAGGCAATAATCAGCACAGCAGCGTGTCTTTTAGACTCCTGTTTCTCCACCTGTAATAGCTCGATAGCACTCCTTGTTTCATGGTCCACAAAGTCAGAGGTCAATGGACCACCGGGGATTGCCAGCTTTCCCAGTGTCTTAGCTGCAAGTTTCATTATTTCAACGTCCTGTGAAGGAATCAAGTATCTCAAGTAATTCGCCAATCTCGAGGTTTGGTTTGGCTTATCTTCTCCTCCAAAGAACTCAACCAGAGTGTCTACAGCCATGATACCACCAATCTTCTCTTGTGGATCAGTTCCATGAATCAATTCGAAGATCTTATTGTTGATCTCATTGGAGTATCGTGTGAATTGTTCAGATGATGATTCTCTGGCGGTTGTAATTAAGTTATTCCGTAGCTCTGTAACTGCAACAGTCCGTTCAGGAGCCGACTTGGACTTAAGTCCCTGAAATATTTTCTGAAGAGACGTAGTATCGGCTGACATAACGCTCGTGTGTACCCTCGATGGCCTTTGGATGCCGGATAGGGGGTTTCTGGGCCTGTGTTTTTGTTGTTGTTCAAGTATGCTGGTGCTTCGGCTCGTTTCGATTTTGAGTGATCAAGAGTGCAGATGTTACCCGGCTTTAAGATGACATAAGCGTACAACGCTTTTACCGCGTCGCGTGTCTTGGAGCTTATTCAATTGAAGTCTCAATTCAATTGTATGGCGAAAGGCTACAATCAACTCAGATCTTCAGAGAAAAAGTATTCAGTTGGATACACGAGGCTGACTTAGGTGAAAACAATACCACCATCAACAACCAAAGATTGACCGGTAATGTAATCAGCCTTCTCACTCGCCAAGAAACTAATCAAGTTGGCAATGTCTTGTGGTTCGGAGCCTCTACCCAAGGCAATACCCTCAATGTACTTTTTGACTGTCTCACCACGAGCAGCACCAGTGATCTCAGCCATCTTTGAGTCGATTAGGTCCCACATTGGGGTCAAGACGATACCTGGACAGTAACCGTTGACAGTGATCTTCTGTGAGGCCAATTCCTTAGCAGCAGCTTGGGTCAGACCTCTGACAGCGAACTTCGACGCAGAGTAAGCACCCAACAACGGGAAGGCTTGGTGAGAGACAATGGAGCAACCGTTGATGATCTTACCACCCTGGCCCAGTTCTTTGAATTTAGCAGAAGCAGCTTGCATACCCCACAAGACACCACCAATGTTAATGTCAGAAATCTTTCTGAATTCATTCTCAGTAATGTCAGCGATGGCAGCGATCTGGGCGATACCAGCATTGTTAACAATTGTGTTGAATGTACCAAACTCCTTGTGTGTCAGATCAACAGCCTTGAACACTTGGTCTCTCTTGGAAGAGTCTGCTTCAACGAAAAGAGCATTGACACCGAATTCTTTCTTGATTGTCTCTACAGTCTCGTACGCAGCATCCTTTTGGACAGCCAAATCAGTAATGGCAACATTGTACCCATCTTTGGCTAGTTGAAGGGCAATTGCACGCCCTATACCACGGGATGCACCTGTAACGAGAGCAGCTCTGGACATGTTAATGGTCTGTTTGAAGAATTGAGGCAGCTAAGATTCCTTAGAGGAAGCACCAGAGTATTTATACCATCGAGTCACGATCTGGATGGACACCTCTTAGTTTGTTGGCAGCAGACAGTACTGTGATGTACAGTCAGAGTGTCTTCTGCATTGACACAAATTCGTCATAGAGCAAGGTGGTATTAGTCAGTTCAACCCCACAGGTGTCCGACAAAAGTTCAAATAGGGGTTAGCTTTAACGCCAAACAATGCACTATTGAGCTTCCGAAGACGGCCAACGTGGTCGGATAAACTCAATCCGTTATGGGTGTGTGCATCACTGGTCACAGTATGTGCAAAAAGTGGGCGCTATCTACTTTCTTTTTCTGACTCCGGTAATTCCCAAGATGAGTACTCATGAAGATAGCTCAGCAAGTGAAGTATTAAAAACGTCTTGCATCTGAGAATCACAGCGATTCCCTAGAATTTGATGATGTCCATGGATCTTGTTTTGGTTTAAACCATGGGTCAATCCACTAAGGCTGGAGGTTGGTTGAGCTTGTGACTCGTGAGGATCTCCTGAGTAATGGCATTCACTTCAAACGATTAAGTACACCGGAATATTGACTCAAGATATCTCGCCACTCAACTTTTGCACTGATGTACGGCAATGTACATAATGGAGTTGAAGTCTTGGTTTTGTGGAATATTAATTCTTCACGTATCTTTCTTTATTTCATTGTTCGATTCGAGAATCGCGACGCGTCTATCAGATCTTTTTTTAGAGCTTGGATTATGTAACTTCGCACCTTCATGCCTTAATGTTTGAAGTTTGTTTCACCTCTTGTGACCCCCGATCTCAAAATTGCATCCAAGTCTTTGCTCAACTCTACTCTTTCCACTCATTTACTTAAGACTCGCCTGCCACTTTGCACATTTACTCTGTCCACTTAGAGCTCTTTACACGCGTAATAATCCGTTGAACAGCAAGGGATCACTCGTTATGGGCATCTTCACATCTAGTTGGGAGCGTCAAGTCGACAACAACCTATTCTCATTCATAGAGATTGACCATTTCAGGAACTTCAGACTCACAACACTATGGAACTACTTCCTAATGTGGTTTTTTCTTTTGTTGCAAACTGTCATGTACGGAGTTGATGTATACACATGTGTGAGGTTACTGGCTTTCAATACTTGGACATCTCAGGTGAAACCATACCTATCATTTAAGATCTCTAAGTGGCTATTTGCAGCATGCATTATCTGTTCCATTGTCCTGTTGATATTTGAGGTGTTGAGAGGAATCAGGGTTTACAGAACCGAGAACATCTCTTTGACTTACACCAACCCATTCGCTAGAACAGTCAGATCCATCAAGAGTTACAGACAGTTTTGTGTTTTGAATGCAATTAACCCAAGCGGTGGTTTCGAAAAGATGGCGTTTTACACTTACTTTACTCTCCATAGTTCCAAGAAGCTCATCCTGGCAGATTCACCAAGACAAGTCATAAACGCATTGACGTTGTGGTCCGTCCTGAATATCGAGACACGGTTTTGGGAGACACTCAAAGCTATATCCATCTCCAATAGAAATGTGGCTTTGATTCTGTACAGTATGTGCATTTCCTTCTTCATCTGGATCTTCTTCATTGCTCAATTGTTCTTCGCGCTGGTATTCGCCATGCCAGTGTATTACAAGATTTTGCATAAATTGCGGTTCCAGAGTTTACGCCAGTTCGTTTGCATCAAAGTGGATAAAACTGTCAAGAAATTGGCTAGGAAATACCAAAAAGAGGCCCTGAAAAAACGTCCCACAGACATCCAGGATTCTAAATCGTTCAAATCCAATCAAAGCTACGAAAAGCTACTCGAGAAACCAAGCATCCCGATGATCAAAGTTAAGGGCTCAGAACTATCGTTACCCAGCTATTGTACGAATCCTCGAAACGAGCAACTTTCTGAATCCTCCACATTTGATTCGCTGAATGGGATTCCACCAACGAGACCTTATTCACAACTAAACAATTCCGAGAAGGACCTCCATACGATTCAGGGGAGTCAATCCCTCAGTGAAAAGGCTGAATATGAATCAAGAACAATTGACGAGGGTCCATTCAAAGATCCCACTATTACGAGGCCTGGGCAGGTTTATCACAAGTCTTCGACAACGAATCTACTTCTTCGAACCGAGGAACATATGGATATTCCTGTCCAACCAAAATATCCACACCTTTTAAACTCTCAAAAGTCATTGAATAATGGGCCCTTCCCTGATCGTAAAATATTTGCTCAACCATTGTATTCTGAAAGTTATGATACAGATTTTGCCAACTCAAAGACAAGCTTGAACCAATCTGTGGTAAGTTTTGACGGTTATGTTGACAACAGTGACGAAGAAGTCTTCCAGAATCAATGGAACGACGATTATGAATTTAAGAATAATGACCATGAGATGGATGGAAAAAACAGTTTGAGTCCTAAAGATGTGAGACAAAGTCTTATTTTGAGGGCAAGGGAAATGGAAATGGAAGACTACTCTAGGTTTAAACCGAGAGACAATGAGTCCATGGTTTAATTTAATTAGGTATTTATAGAAAAGTTTCCTCACTTGTTCCTACTGATCTCCTAAGCATAAAAATCATTATTTACAAACAAGCAATTCCTGTATATATGTACAAGGTTGTGCACCGATTTACTTCTCTCCATGTCTGGCTGGTTTTCTCTATTTCTTTGCAGCCTTCTCAGCCTCATACTCCTTCTTCAACTTCTTCAACTCCTCGTCGCTGATTGGTGGGATAGGAACATCATCAAAGGTATCCTTACCCAAAAAGGAGTAGGTGTAGAAGTACACACTGACAGTGATAGTGGACAAGACAGCAAATGTAGCAGCGTTCTTCCAAAAGTAAGGTCTTCTGGCTCTGATCATAGCAGGTGTCATTTTGTAGGTTCTTGGGTCATGATATGGGGAGTTTTTGCTACGGTTCCTGTTAGTATAACACTTCAGTCTCTGATAGGTCTGCAAGGTACTCACAGAACCATCTTGATAGTTCAATAGTTCTTGAGGTTTTAGATCAAAGTCCTTTAGTACAAATATGTTAATTTTTTGTGTGATAATTCGCGAAATTGATGCTGATATGCACGTGATCACAGGCACGTGACTTTAGCGATGAGCTGTGTGGTGCCTACCAACTATATAAAATTTTTCTTTGTATGTATGTACAAGTAAGGTTAGGAGATAATTTGTTGAACCACACAATAGCAATTTATTAAATTGAGCCATGGTTGAATCGCTGATCAAAGAGGATATTGCTCCTCCTCCAAAGGATGGTGAAGAGCTGGCTTTGGAAAAGCTTATCTTTGGTGATTTGGAAGGCTTTGGCGAAGGATTGAAGAACATTGAAGATTTGTACAATGAATTCTCTGACGAATACTCTGGAAGTGATGAAGAGAAGAGTGATGAAGAAGATCAAATGGAGGATGTGCAAGATGATCAGTTGTTTTTTGTTGATGACGGGCAGGAAGAGGACCTTATGGACCTTGATGAAAATGAACTTGAGGAGTCATCAGAAGAGGAATCAGAAGGGAGCGATGCTTGGGTGGATAGTGAAGATGAAGGTGTTAGCGTATCACTGCTACAGTCCAATAAGTTGATCAAGCTGCGGAAAGTGGAGACAGATGACAGAATCAGTGGAAAGCGCTACGTTGCTAGATTAAGATCACAGTTTGAGAAGATCTACCCAAGACCAAAATGGGCAGATCAGGAGAAGTTCTCTGATGAGGATGAAGACTCTGATGCCGAAATGGTTGACTCAGGTGAAGAGAATGATGAGACAGAGAGCGGAGACATTCGAGCCCTAGCTAAGATCCTTCAATCAAACAAGCAACTGCTCAACACCAAGGCCTCCAAGCTCCTTTCACATTCAAAGATAGACGTAACGAGATTGAAGGATGCCAACCAGAAACATCCATCCAAATCTGCCATTCAAACTATTTCCTTCCATCCTACGCATCCATTGCTCTTGACTTCTGGTTATGACAGAACTGTCAGAGTCTACAATATTGATGGGAAGAACAACAATGTGGTGTCCACCATCCACTTCAGAGATTCTTCCATCCAAACTGCGGAATTTAACCCAAACTCCAAGATCAGCAAAATCTATGCTGGTGGTAGAAGAAGGTACATGTACACTTGGGATCTCAACTCTGGTGCAGTCGGCAAGATCAGCAGAATGTATGGACACGAAGCTACGCAGAGAACTTTTGAACATTTCAAGCTGTCCCCTAAGGGTAACTTAATTGCGCTCCAGGGTAACAACGGTTGGATTAACATTATTTCGGCACAGACTGCCCAGTGGGTCCATGGCTTCAAGATTGAAGGAACAATCGTTGACTTTGATTGGGGGTGTGATGAAGATTTGGTTGTGGGTGTGAACTCTGTTGGTCAAGTTTGGGAATTTAGCATGGCCACACAGAAGGTAGCAAAGAGATGGGATGACGAAACAGGAGTGAGTATCACTAAGATCAAGCTTGGTGGTAAGAATGACAGATGGTGTGCCATTGGTAGTGCCAGTGGTATCGTCAACATTTATGACCGATTGCAAGGAACCAAGAAGCCTGTGGGTACCGTGGAGAACCTTGTGAATACAATTTCCTCTCTTGAGTTCAATCACGATGGTCAGATACTGTGTATTGCGAGCAGAGCAAAGAAGGATGCCCTTAGACTGGTTCATGTCCCAAGCTTCAAAGTGTTCCAGAATTGGCCAACTTCTGGTACCCCGCTTGGCCGTGTAACTGCTGTGAAGTTCAGTCCGAACAGTGAAATGCTGTGTGTTGGTAATCTGGCAGGTAAAGCCAGACTCTGGGCCCTCAATCACTACTAGAAGACAGGAATAGATGCATACAGAGAACAATCATTTAGTGTTGTTGTAGGTGAGGCTTTAAAGGATAGGTGCATGGGTGTGTGGCTTAAGTAAGCGGCAGGACACCTGGCACCTAGGTACGTGAAAAACTCCTTGCCAAAGGGCTGAAATTCCACCCCTGTGATAACCAAGTTTCAACCAGACAACACATCTCTTACCTGAATCGACCCTCTTTCTGTCTCCACTAACGTTTTCTTGTAATCAAATTTGACTGCTGGTACTACATTTATCGTGTTTTTATCTGCTCAAGGTCGATTCCAACTTATCAATTTTAACGTGCGTTTTAGCCACTTCCAAGATAGATAAAAACGCCCACAGCACATCTATATAACATTTGGGCAGAATGACCGATTTTGAGTCACTACCACCCCGTCCAAGGGATGGTTCAGCGTCTCCAAGAAGTAATCCAGATGCGAGTGGTATTGTTAGTGAATCAGCAGGCGATCTGAGTCCTGATTACGCCTTATCAGAAGAGGACCACAGTCCACGCACGTTTCCACCCAAACCACCTAGAGCCAATAAACGAGCCAATAGCAGTGCGTCAACGTCTCAGAGAAGCAAGTTCCGTTCAAATCTTGACACGTTTGGTCTGTATCCTGACGGAGAGAGCCCTTTTGAGGATGATAAGGTGGATTCCAACTACACAGCAACAACTCTGCAGACAATTCGCCAGAATTCCGACACTTCAATAACGACGGGTGGACCAACTGATAAGAAGACGTCTCCGTTATACTATTTGAGTGGTAACGCCGATCTGGATCCTTTGTTTCCTATCAAGTTGATCACACAGGACCAAATGAAGGCTATTATGAACATGCATTATTCTCAACCATTACCTGATTGTGATCTTGTCTTTCCGTGGCTTCATGGCATACACCATTCCAATAACAACCAGCGTGACTTCCTCCATTCACTCTCCAATTTCACTACAGTTGATAGAAACAACTTTGATGTGTTCAAACAGTCCTCCAAGATTCCTTCTCATTACAGAGGTTTGATTCCTGTACAGTCGACAACTACAGGAGATGGTCCAGCTTCTGGGATTCTGAAAGGGTCTATTTCTGTTTCTGAGATTTTGGAGCCTTTAGAGGTTTCAAAGGAGGATCTCTTGGATATCCTAAGTGACTTCTTGAAAGATTTGAGTTTTGTTAAAGACGCATCACAGCATCAGGCCATTCTAGAGACATTATTCAAAGACTGTTTGGAACTAAAATCTTTGCCAATTTTCAAGAATTTGGATCCACAAAGAGGTATCTCTTTAAGAAACTTCCACATCCAGGTATCTAAGGTTGCCCAGATTTCTGACTTTATTGTTTACTGTTTCAGAGAGGATCATCTTTCAAAGGACTCTCCTTGTCAATGTGAAGCTGTCGCAAGACTCTTATACTTTGCGCAATTGAAACATGCAGTGGATAACCCTGAACTGGTTGATCTTTTATGCTCCACATTGCTCTTGAAGGAGAATGGTGCCAGTTTCTATCAGTTGAAAGAGAACTCACGACTTCTGGCTTTAGATGTTCTGAAGGAGTCAGACACGAATCTGATACAGGGCAACATCTGTACGCTAGCTGATCTCAAGATATTCAGCAACTGGGAGAACAACTATCTCTTGAGAGAGAAGTTTGAAATCTCAAAGATGTCAAGTGCAACTGAAACTCTCCCCAACGTGTGGGTTGGCAACAACACAAACTATGAGACCCTAAGGACCAAGGGTTTCACGAATCCACCCAAGCGTTCAGAAACTGAGCTTCCACTTTACATTGATCCAAAGAACTCCACTTTACTAGTCACTCATGAGGAGATTATGGAGGAGGGAGAAGATTTACTAATTAATCCAGCTGCAGCAGATTGGAAAGTCTTCGTTTCATGTTCTGAAGGGGCTATTTTTCCCTCAATCAGCACACTGAGGGAGCTCTTGTCCAAAGATTATGTCAATGAGCATGGAATTTTCCTTGAGTTCCCTCCATCAGGATCAATCGGTATGGGCGATTGCACTGACACCGATTTGGTTGCTATTATCAACATGTGCAAGGTGATCTATACGAGAAGTTCCCCCAAGGAACCTTCACTCTTGTACTGCTCAGATGGTTATACAGAATCCTCACTTTTGGTTGTTCTCTTCATGATCTATGCAACTGGTGAAGCGTTGTCCGAAGTGGCTTTGAAATTGCATCGGAAATATGGCCGCCCATTTTTCCTGTTCCCAACTGATGTTCAATTGATCTCCAAGATTGAGGACATTTTGATCCATTACTCTCCCGTGAACTCTAATTTTAGTGGGCCAAATGATCTTGAGATCCTCTCCGATGCAATCATCTACAAGTATCTATTCACAAGCAAAGAGAGAAACTGGTTTGTTCAGATAAATGGATCTCTGCCTTCGCGTGTGCTACCTCATCTTTATTTGGGCTCTCTCAATCATGCAAATGAGTTTGAGCTTCTGAAGGAGCTGAATATCAAGAGGATTGTTTCCGTGGGTGAGAATCTTGCGTGGCTTGACAGACAAGAGTACACATACCAGGTTCAAAGAGAGGTTGTCAACTCAAACATCACTACTCTAAGAAATTTCCAAGGTGATTGCCCTGTTGCGGAACTCATGGCTGTCAATAATGTCCAGGACGATGGTATTGACATGTTAACCCATAATCTTCAAGATATCCTTAACTTCATCAACGCAGGATATGAGAAAAATGAACCAGTATTGGTGCATTGTCGGGTGGGTGTGTCGAGATCGGCCACAGTTTGCATTGCTGAAGTGATGAAGAGACTCAAGATCAATCTGATTAAGGCCTACATTTTTGTGAGAGTGAGAAGATTGAATATCATTATCCAACCAAACTTGAGGTTCATGTATGAACTTGTAAAATGGGAAGAGTCAGAGCGGTTGAAGTTGAGGAAGCAAGGTAAAGCAGAGTCTACAAGAGGAACTGTTAAGACTTTGGGCTCCCCTATGAAGTCGGGTTTCGAGCATGACGATGAGGATGATGAAGAGGATGATACTCAAGTTGACAAGACAAACATGACTCTATCTGGATCTATTGGATCTATCTTGTCTGACTACTCTGACTTGACTGAAGTCTCTGTGCCCAACATTTTGGAGTTTGGAAGTACAGTTCCTCTTAGACAGGTGAAGCCAAGCTCAAGTCCGATCCATAGCAAAGTGGAGACCACACCTAGGGATACCAATGAT
Source organism: Barnettozyma vustinii (assembly GCA_030569515.1). Taxonomy (NCBI): domain Eukaryota; kingdom Fungi; phylum Ascomycota; class Saccharomycetes; order Phaffomycetales; family Phaffomycetaceae; genus Barnettozyma; species Barnettozyma vustinii. The sequence continues at coordinate 54,440 of JAJMLD010000048.1, forward strand.
TCACTTGATGATGAGTGTGAGAAGGAAGACCTTTGGCTAAGGGATGTGGACTGGCATATTTTGTGCAGGGAGGTAGATTTCTTGAACAAAGTGTACATAAGAGGTTAGAACTTTTCGATTTGTGCATACGTCTACTAGTTTTTTCAGCTATTTTTTATTTATTTTATGATTGGTGTTTATGGGTTTTTATGATTACAGGGTTTAAATTGGTCTGTCAGTAGTTGTAGACACTTACCCACTTCCTGGTGTTACCGTGAGTAGAGTGTACATATGAGTTTGTGTTACCCGGATAATCGATAACCTATTGATTATGTAAACTGGCCAGACTTTTTCGCGGTGAAAAAATTCGATTCCTGGACACAGGTTGATTGGGAACGGTACCTACAACAACAGCGTCACAATGAGAGCTACTGGTTCTTTGCAGTTCAGGGAGTCTGCTGTTCAGTTCCTAGTGAAGCCATGGAAGAAAGAGAGAGATGGGTCAGCCTTTTACGGTCTAACCAGAACGGGTACCAAGAGACATGCCTTAACCACGAAGCAAGGTAACAAGAACTTCTACAAAGGTACCAGATCCTCTGGTGTAGGTACTCACACTAGAAAGGGCCTGTACAGGATAAATTGGGAAAAGGTTAGAACCTTTGTTGTGCCTACAAACTTCAACAGCAGTCTCAAGCCACTCGTGTCACCTAATGCTCCACAAATCAAGAATGACTACAAGGGTTACACTAAGGGTGCCTTGGATTCAAACCTATACTTCACAAAGCTAAGAGAGTATGTGTTCTATGGTAAGACTGAGACAGAAGCCTCTCAGCTCAGAAACAAGTACATTGAGAGAGGATAGTGGATAATGGAGAATGACCTGTAAATATTAGATCAAATTTTAACGCATTTATTACGAAAAAAATGTGTAGTTCACTACCAAACTCTGTGTTCTCTTCGAAATGTTATGATTTTATTAGTTCATTATGATATCGTGATCCTTGTCCTTGCGTACAGGTACCTCCTGCACCGAATCTTCTTCATCTGTTTTGTCAGATTCAATTTGATCCTCCAAGACGCCAGAATTTGGGAGCACCTCACCAACATCAAGTTGATCGTCACTCTCAGGAAGATCTTCATCATCACTGGTTTTCTTTACAGCAGCCTTACCCTTCTTCCCAAAGTTGAGGACACCTTGTCCCTTCTCTAGTGGTTTGGCATTCGGATCATTGCTCAATCTGACCTTGTTCTGTTCTACAAGACTCTTCAGATTGTAAGTCTTTGGAACAGTATCGCCTAGGAAGAACAGCTGGTCGATGTTCGATACAGCACTTGCAAAGTCTTTATACTGGAGCTTTTTTCTCTTCTCTGACCTGGCGATGAGCGAAGCTTGTTCTGTGAAGTATTGGATAAAGAGTTCTGTTGCAATGGCCGTACTAAAGACTGCAGCCTCTGAGGCACTGACATGCTCTGGGTCAGATTTGAATATCTTTTTGATCTTCGAAAGAGGAAGACTTGAGGTACCTGTTGGGCCCTCGTCTTCCCCATCATCATCCTGGTTTTCACCAGTACCAGCAGCCTCTGTTGCTTTGGTCTCGCTGTCATCTTCGATGGTCTCGTCACGCTCCTGGGTCATGGAATCGTGTGTCTCATTGCCATCAATGGTTTGGTCCTGCTCCTCAATTGTTGCGTTAGCATCCCCAGCAACAAAAGTTCCCATTGGAGCAGTTACAGGAGCTGTAGTGAAAGAGTGAAGTGTCGGTCCTTGGTGAGACATCTAGGCTGGTTTCTGTATGTCTGATTGGAGTTGTTTCAGTGGTAAGTGAGACGCGACTGTTCAAAACTTTCGCGCCTTTTCCCATTTCTTTTCCACCACTGTGATATGCGTAAGTTCAATTTATCAACGGATTCATATGATATTGATACAGGTAGTGATTACATACAGCAAGACACATTTTGGTGACCAACAGCAACTCCCTGATGCACTTGTCACAGGACTGTGAACAGATACCTTCACTCAAGCACTCCTGATCCCTCTTTGATTTCAAGCCTTGTCCGAATTTGACAGACAGACACTCATTTGCTCCCTCAATACTCAAAGAACACTAATAATACCTAGAAATCGAATTTAGTTTCCCTCCATGTTCAGTTACCATAATCTCTAAGACAGTTCTTCTCCTGAGGTTTGATCAACAAAGAGTGTCCAGTGTCTTGCCCAGTTGCCTTAGTTACGTCAATTCCTAAATTCGCGATCAATCTCTGTTTACGAAATTGCACGTGATTTTACCTTAATCTATTATTCATGATGAAGTTCTGAACGATGTTTTGAGCTCTACAATCACCCTGATCCCAAAGCTCAGAATGTTGGCCAAGGCTTTTGTGCGTCCATTCTCAACAACTGCTCTCAAGTCGCAGAAATTCGTTCCTATTCTGAGTGAATCAGGTGTTGCCGGTGCAGTCGGGAACACTCCACTGATCAAACTCAACAAGCTCAGTGATGAGTTGAAGAGAAACATCTATGGCAAGGCAGAGTTCCAGAATCCAGGTGGGTCAATCAAGGACCGTGCTGCTCTTTATCTCATTCAGGATGCAGAGAACCGTGGTCTTTTGAAGGCTGGTGGTACTGTTGTCGAGTCTACTGCCGGTAACACTGGTATTGGCCTTGCACACATCTGTCGCTCTAGGGGCTACAATCTGATCATTTACATTCCGAACACACAGGGACAAAGCAAGATTGATACTTTGAGGCTTCTGGGTGCCGAAGTGTTTCCTGTTCCACCAAAGCCGTATGACGACCCAGAGAACTTCAATCACAAGGCCAAGAGACATGCTGACAGCTTAGAAAATGCTGTGTGGGCCAACCAGTTCGATAACCTGGCCAACAGACAGGCACACATTGAAACCACTGGTCCTGAGATCTGGAACCAATTGAATGGAAAGGTTGATGCGTTCACCTGTTCTACTGGTACCGGTGGTACCTTCTCTGGTGTGGCAAACTACCTGAAATCCGTCTCGAACGGTAAGACCAAGGTTTTCCCAGCTGACCCTCCAGGTTCGGTCATCTACTCATACGTTCAATCAAAAGGCAAAGAACTTGTCAGAGAGGGTGGCTCTTTCACCGAAGGTATTGGTCAAGGGAGAATCACTGACAACTTGAAGCAAGACATTGATAATGTCGATGGTGCTATTTTCGTTCCAGATGAAGAAACTATTGCTATGATCTACAGACTATTGGATGAAGAAGGTTTGTATCTAGGTGGTACCGGTGCACTTAACGTTGTGGCTGCCGCAAAGATTGCTAAGGACTTGCCAGAAGGTTCCAATATCGTCACTGTCCTAGCTGACTCTGGTCACAAGTACAGTGACCGTATTTTCTCGAAAAAGTGGTTGGAAACTAAGGGTCTATATGAGAGCATCCCAGAAAACTTGCGCAAGTATGTTGCGTACGAATAAGTTGTAAATAGAGTGAGAAATTGAGCATACCGTATGGCGAGGTGTAGAGAGGAACGAGGATTTTCGCGAAGTTTCAAGTAGCTTTTGAACAAAACCAAAACAGAACGAGCTGTTTTTGCCACCAACAATCTAAAGCATCAAGATGTCTGATCCAAGTTCCATTAACGGTATGTTTGTTTTCTTCGAGGTCTGGCTGTCTCTAGAGTCAATTTTTGCTTCAATTGGCCTCGGCTTTAACCAAGTTCAATGTTTCAATGTCGTTTTGCCCCCAGATATGCATATAGACCATTCTGATTAATCTTCAGCACTCGGTTACTAACGTCATGAAAAGGTGGTTCTGTCGTTGCCATGGTCGGTAAGGACTGTGTTGCCATTGCTTCCGATCTACGTCTCGGTAATCAATCACTGGGTCTTTCTAATAAGTTCGAGAAGGTTTATCAATATGGTCATGTCTACCTAGGGCTAACTGGTTTAGCAACTGACGCACAAACACTATCTGAAGTGTTCAGATTTAAGACTAATCTTTACAAGCTAAGGGAGGAGAGACAGATTGAACCAGAATCTTTTGCAAACCTTGTCTCATCGACACTGTATGAGAAGAGATTTGGACCTTACTTTATTGGCCCAGTCGTTGCTGGTATAAATTCTATAACAGAGAAGCCATTCATCTGTGGTTTTGACTTGATTGGATGTATTGATTTTGCTAAGGACTTCATTGTGAGCGGCACTGCCTCTGATCAGTTGTACGGTATGTGTGAGTCTTTGTATGAGCCAGATCTGGAGCCGGAAGACTTGTTTGAGACAATTTCACAGGCTTTATTGAATGCTGCTGATCGTGATGCCTTGTCTGGTTGGGGTGCTGTTGTCTACGTTATAACTAAGGATAAGGTGGTCAAAAGATACTTGAAGTCCCGTCAAGATTGAAAAGGGTCTGGAGTCGTGCCTCTTGCATTTGTATATTTAGAATGACGATACTACGCTACTTAACTATTTACATGTCTATTTGGATATAAAGGGCTTGACGTAAGCTATTGTGAGTTCTTCTTTGCCTGTTCTCTCTCTAAGAGCTTCTTTAATAACTGGTCCTCACCATACTCGTCCTCTTTCAATTTCTTCCAAGTCTCCTTCATCTTTTTCTGTCTATCCTTCTTCTGCAAAATCAAGTGTTTCTGGGTCTCTAGTCTAGCCTCGTGAAGGCATTTGGTCAAGGCATCCTTTTCGTTGTTGCAGACACCAAAACATCTCTGAAGATAAGACTTTTGGTGGCACTCTTCAAGAGCCTGAATAACTTCTGTGCAGGAGATGAATCTTGGAGAATCTAGTTGAGGATGCATATTTTTTGCTGTGATGTATACCCTGCGGTTAAGTGGGGCTCTTGAGGACAGGAAAACGTGGAATCTGTGCAGAAAGGGCTTTGATGATGGTAGTCGGGCCACTGATTTCTTTTTCCTTTCTTCGCCCTCGGATTTGGGTATGAAGAATGAACCTCGGATTTGGATCCAGGGAAACAGTAGAACTGTGAACACTCGCTAACAAAGAATATCAGACAGAACGATCTCAAAGGGCAATGAGTGAACTAAATCAGAGTATCCAGGTCCCAGAGATCCTATCAGACTACTCCAAGGAGTACAAAGAGAGACGCAGAAGGCAAATGATGTACTTCTACGGTGCCACAGCAGTCACACTCCTCTCTGCGAGACTAGCTTACAGAGGCGTTCAAGCCAGGAAGTACATCCCTCAGCTATTTAATGCCAACCACATCCCACCTCAGTTTTCTTTCCAAAGAGATGCCATCTTTGCTGTCACACATGCTTCCATACTGGCGACATCATCGTTTGCCATGGCCTTGACTGGTGTCTGGTGGTGCTGGGACATCTCCAACATCAAAGAATTTGGTTACAAGATCAAAAGATCAATGGGTGGTGATTCAAATGAGAGAAAGATTAGTGAAGTTCCACTTGATGAAGAATCTGCTGCTGTACAGGACGCTATCAATAAGTTTCTTAATGGTGAAGGTCTAGATGAGGCTGAGGAAGCTCAAAAGTAGTGATGACTATCATGAATCAATCACTCATTCATGCAGACAGACCGGTCCAGTTTCCTTGCACATATTGACTATACTCCCCTGGTCTTCGAGTTCCTGGCTCCTGTTATAAAGATACTCGTGAACATATCATTGAATCTAATCTTCAGTAAATAACCACTACTGAAACACTGGTAAGTAGGATTTTGACATCTCGCCATCTCAGATCTTTTGCATAGCATTATTCTCGTGATATGAGAACTATAATTTATATAAGAGGTGTACTACCAACATTTTCCATCATAAAGGGTCACTATGATAAAGATTAAAGTACCCGCCATCAAGAAAAAAAACCAAGGTTCACTCGAGATGACAACCGTTTACCCGAAAACCATGTCTCCAAAACCCACATCTGAAGTCAGCATAATGGCAGCTGCATACAACAAATCAGCGGGTGACATCTTGATTGAGCTGGAATCCGACTCCCAGACGGGTCTCACTACCCAGGTGGTTGAGGAAAGACTCGAAGAGTATGGTCTCAATGCACTTCCAAAGGAATCATCAACTTCAATCTTTATCTTGATCCTGAACCAATTTCAGGACCAGCTGACTTTGATCCTACTTGCCTCAGCAGTAGTTTCATTTTGTTTGGCTCTTACTGAAGATGAACAACTTTCTTGGTCTAGTTTGGTTGATCCCATTGTCATTCTGACTATCTTGGTTCTTAACGCCATTGTTGGTGTCCAGCAAGAGAGTTCAGCGGAATCTGCAATAGCTGCCTTGAGTGAGTATGCCTCTTCTGATGTAAGAGCATTGAGAAATGGCAAGTTGGTTCATGTGAAGCAGGAATATCTTGTCCCAGGAGACATCATTGACTTGGCCATTGGTGACGTTGTCCCAGCAGATGCAAGAATCATTAAGGTCTACTCTCAAACTCTCAAAATTGATCAATCCATTCTCACTGGTGAATCAGAGTCTGTCCTGAAAAGTCCTGAGACTATTTATATTATTGATGCTGTGAAACAAGAGCAAACGAATATGTTGTTTTCTGGAACAACTGTTGTTTCTGGTCATTCAAGAGCTGTTGTCGTTCAAACTGGTGATAAAACTGCCATCGGTGATATCTACAACGACATCACATCCCAGATTTCTCAGCCAACCCCTTTGAAGCAGAAACTTGACGATTTTGGTGACTTGTTGGCAAAATTCATTACCATGATCTGTATTGCTGTGTGGGTGATCAACTTTAACAACTTCAACGACCCTGCTCACGGTGGTTATTTGAAAGGAGCCATTTACTATTTCAAAATCGCAGTAGCTCTTGCTGTTGCTGCCATTCCTGAGGGTTTATCTGTTGTGATTACCACCTGTTTGGCATTAGGTACTAAGAAAATGGCGAAGCAAAACGCAATTGTGAGAAGTCTATCCAGTGTTGAAACTTTGGGCTCAACCAATATTATTTGTTCTGATAAGACTGGTACCTTAACGACCAACCAGATGGTTGCTCATAACTTGGTATTTTTCCAGTCAAACTCACATGGTGCAGAGCTCTCCAACTTGACCATTACTGGTCATTCCTTTGATCCAAACGGTAAGGCTGTTGATGATAGTGGTTATGAAATCAATCTGCCTGACTCCCGCTACCCAATTCTTCATAAGATTGCCCAAATCAGTTCAGTCTGTAATGACTCCAATGTCGTTAGAGAACAATCCAAGTCTGAGACCAATGAGGAGTATGCATTCAAGGCTATTGGTGAACCAACTGAAGCTGCTTTGAAGGTCATGGTTGAGAAATTGTCTAACCAAGGTCAATTGGAGAGACTCACGAAGTCTATCACGCCAATTTCTGACCTGTATATCTCTGAGTACCCTCGTCTTGCAACCTTTGAGTTCACCAGAGATCGTAAAAGTATGTCTGTGTTAACTCAATCCTCTTCCATCTTAGGTAAGTACGAGCTACTGGTCAAAGGCGCCCCAGAGAACATCATTGCGAGATCAAACTTCTTCTTGAGCCAAACCTCCTCTAAGACTGCCCGAACTGCCAAACTCACAGAAGCTCAACGTGTTAAACTATTGTCCCAAATTGATGAGCTTTCCTCTCAAGGATACAGAATCATTGCCCTGGCCTACAATGACACAGTGGAACTACCAGTTGCGCAATCTGCTCTGACCTCTGCTGACTATGAAGCTTTGGAAACTAATTTGACTTTTGTTGGTTTCGCTACCATCATTGACCCTCCACGCCCAGAAGTTATCCAATCGATCAAGGAGTGTCAAAATGCTGGTATTAAGGTTATTGTTGTCACTGGTGACTCCCCAAAAACTGCAGAAGCGATTTCTAGACAGATTGGTATCTTTGATGACGTTGAAGAGGATGAAATTGCAGACTTGATTCTGACCGGTAGAGAATTCCATCATCTCTCTCATGATGAGAAAGCTGATGTTGTGGGTAAAGTTAGACTTTTTGCTAGAGTTGAACCAGTTCACAAGTCTATTTTGGTTGATTACCTTCAGCAACAGGGCAATGTTGTTGCCATGACTGGTGATGGTGTCAATGATGCTCCTGCTTTGAAGAAGGCAGACATCGGAATTTCCATGGGTTCAGGTACAGATGTTGCAAGATTGGCCTCTGACTTGGTTCTACAAGATGACAATTTCTCCACCATTGTCACTGCTGTCAAGGAGGGTAGATTGATCTATAATAACACTAGACAGTTTATCCGTTACTTGATCTCTTCAAACATTGGTGAGGTTGTATCTATCTTTCTTACTGCAGCTCTTGGTTTACCTGAGGCTTTGATCCCTGTTCAACTATTATGGGTGAATTTGGTCACTGATGGTTTGCCAGCTTCTGCTCTGGGTTTCAATCCACCTGATCTTAAAATTATGTCAAAACCTCCAAAATCTAGGGATGATCCATTGGTTAGTGGCTGGTTGTTGTTTAGATACATTGTGGTTGGGTCATATGTTGGTGTCGCTACCGTCTTTGGGTATATCTGGTACTTTGTCCTATACGATAACGGTCCGTTGATCAAATTCAGCCAGCTTTCAAGATTCCATCACTGCTCTGCTGACTTCCCTGAAATAGGTTGTGAAATTTTTGAAAATTCTCATTCAAAATATGGCTCCACGATCTCTTTGTCAATCCTGGTGATCATCGAGATGTTGAACGCTATGAACAATTTGAGTGAGTCTGACAGTTTGCTCACATTCCCACTATGGAAGAACATTTACCTGATTTTGGCAATCATTTTGTCCATTGTCCTCCATCTTGCCATCTTATACATCCCTTGGTTGGCTAGATTGTTCCAAGTTGTTCCTTTAAGCAAAGACCATTGGATTGCGGTTGTGGTGATTTCTCTACCAGTCATTGCATTAGATGAACTGTTCAAGCTCTACGAAAGACTTTTCTTGATTCCACATGAAACATCCCAACTTTCTGGAAAAAAGAACAAATAGCTTATTGATAGAATTTAAGTGACCAATTCACTTATTGTTGTGTAGCGACCTCGATCGATCGTCTTTTCGTAAACCCCCCCTCCCCCACCTCCGTATGTAGTTGTTCCTTTTTTCGCGATTCTTCTCTACTTGTAAACAAAAACAAACCAGCACAACACTACCCGCCCATCCCAAGTCCAGTATCGCAGCTCCCAAATGGACTTCGTCGCGGACGAGATTAGCTCAGTTCTCACGGTTGAGTCTGATAATGATAGGCTGACCTCGCCTGATCTCCCTTTTGAAGGAGTTGCGAGCCCCACGTTCACTGTCACTGACCTTCTCACGTCATTAGGAGAGCGAACTCAAGACCCGGACTATCTTGTCACTAAGGGCAATGACTTAGTCCAGTTGCTAGTGCAGTACCCTTATATCAAGGCAGATCTTGTTTTCAGTGCTTTTGGACATCGACTCCAAACCCTCCTCACACACCAAAAGAAGGAAGTGGTAGCTACTGGCTACAGAATTTGCCGGTATGTCATCAACGACGTCCACTCAATCAGATCACTTTTGGCCCTACGGCTAGATGTGATGGTGATCATCTCCCTGTCCAAAGGCGCAACACATCATATTGAAAGAGAACATGCTTTGAAATTGGTGAGAGAATTCATTGACACACCAGATGGTGCCAACGAGATCACAAAGGGCATTGCCAATGCCATCCTTTCGGCGGCTGAGCAGCAAGATGATAACTTGAGAGAGGTATGCATTGAGACTATATGTGAGCTCTGTTTGCTGCGGCCAGATCTTGTTTCACCACAGTGCCTACTACAGTTTATTGTTGATGGACCATTTGAAATGTCGTCGCTTCCTGCGACAGTGCTCATGACATTGCTGAATTCGCCAGAAGGGAGATCAAATATTGAGTTATCTGATATTTTGAAGCTAATATCCCCGTTTACTGACTTCCCAGTTAAGGGCCATATCAACAATGAAAAGCTCCACAATAGTGCCACTAACTTGTCCATGTTTATGAAGAGCCTATCTGGTTTGCATGGATTTTGCATGAACCAAGGGGAACCTATACGAGAATTAATCTCATGTCTGAAGTACCCGGTGAATAGTGTGGTTTCCAAGCTCTTGGATCTGTTTCTTGATGTTTTGTTAATATGCCCAATGGGTAGTAAAAACACCACTCAGAAGATTGTTCTAATCCCTTTGAAACTTGAACAGCAGTTTCTATTGAACACGCAATATCTGTCCTACTTAATTGTTGTGTTTCTAAATTGTGGATTGCTAGACAGTTTACTCACGGTTTTAAAGACTTCTACTGATGAGATCAACCAAACCAAGGCAGGTTTCCTTTTGACAGAATTATTCAGTCTGATTTCTAACTTGGTTCCAGATGATATTCTCCAGCCAATAGTTGAAGATTTCTACCAAGATGATGAATATCTGGATCAACTTTCTAAGATTGTTTTCACTCTGGAGAAACTCACGAGGAAGTCTAACAAAGGCAGAATCAATCTGGGTTTGCAAAACCTGAAAACACTTCCCAGATCTTCGGTTGGTGAGAAACTCAGTAAAACTATAACTGAAAACCCCAAAGTGCATAAGAATCCAGCAATCATACTCGTTGACGATTTGAGATTGAAGCAAATGATGATGGACTCTAAAGTGATTATGACCAAGAGCTTCTCAAAGTGGAACTGTGAAATCATTGCAGAGTTATTCAAAGGTCCTTTCATGAATGGAAGAAAGTTAGAAGAGGTTAACAAGACGACGAAATTTCTCAAACGACTCTTGTCTTTCTTCAGACCCTTCAAGAGAAAGTTCTCTAATACAAAGAGGACCAAACATTCCATCAGATTTGTGAAACTAGGGTGCGATATCGTTGAAAGTTTACTGTCAACCGCAGAGGGTCGCAAGCTGCTTAGTGAAAACAAAATTGTTCCACAAATTGCTGAATGTCTGGCACAATTAGATCCCTACAGTGGATTTTATGCCTCTGATCAGATTTTCAGTAAAGAAAGGCTAGCTACTACATTGAGCTATGCCTACTTCAAAATGTTAGGTGTCTTTTCCAGTGATGAAAACGGTATCAAGATGCTACAACAGTGGAAAATCTTCACTATAATGCATCACATCAGTGACGACTGCTTCAAGAGACCTGATGTCCTGATGCTGTTCATGGATGAAATCAACTTTTCCAAGAATGGAGCACACTCGAAGATTTTGCTCTCCAAGTTCCTAAACTGTGATAATCCAAAGATCAAGACCCATGCGATCAATCTCATGTCCAGACTAATCAATGATGTGGATCTTCCTAACATGTTTATCATTGAGTTGATGACTGACCAGTTGTATCAACTTGACAAGGAGGTGATCTTAAAGATTGTTAGAATTTTGAACACCTATTGTAAGCTGTCAAATGGCAACTTGAACCAGATTATTCGAAAGGCTCCAAGTGTGGATATTCTCAGACTATGTGATAATGAAGAATGTGAAACACTCATAATGAGTTTCTTGTCAACTGATTTGGGTTTAGAGTACCTAACCAAGCAAGGTGTGATTGAACAAGAGTTTGATTCTTGGACAAATGGAAGCAAGTATATGAGCTATTTCATGGAGATTGAGAAACTTGTGGCCACAGGTTCCCATAAGTCTAGAGATCTGCCTCTGAATTTTTTTGGTCAGTTAGTGAAAACCCAAGAAGGCTTCAGATTGATTATTGAATCCGGAATAATGTCCGAATTCATTAACATCATTCGGTTCTATGCCAATGTTCTGGATACTGAAGTTGAGATTGAGAATGATGAAGAGATTAATGATGTTGATCTATTGAAGTTGAAGGCCAGTATGTGGTCCATTGGGTTCATTGGTACCAGTGAGCATGGTATCGAAGCACTTGATATTGAAGGAACAATTGAAGATATGGTTAACATTGTGAGCCATTCTCCTTTTGTTGATGTCAGAAATTGTGCGTTCCATGTTCTGGGATTGGTTTCGACTACATCCCAAGGGATTGAGATTTTGGATGAACTTGGATGGAGTACCAAATTGGACGTCTTCCACAAGTCTATCTTTATCAGTTTGCCTCGAGATATCGGCGGCTTTATCGAGACATGGGATTGGAAGGGTGATCACATCAGTGATTCAGGTACTGACATTGATCTGATGAATGAGATTGACTTTGACGGGAATAGTAAATTGGAGAAGCTCTTCAAAGTGATTGGTAACCTATGCAACCATGTATTCTTGAATTCATCTTCAAAAGACTTGACCATGCTGTCCAAGTCCCGCCCTGAATTCTTTGAAGATCCAGTGATTTTCTACGATGTGTTGAGGTTCATGGAGGTGTACAGGTACAGGCAGACAGTACGAAAGATGATTATAGAGCTGTTCACCACGAATGGCCGCATGTTAGAAACATTGGTAAAACGTGACAGACGCCGCATAAAGGAGATTGGAAAGTAACGATTTATGAAGTAACGATAGAAAAAAAAATATGAGAGTTGTAGTGCCCTGTATCTGCGTCATCTAATGCATCAATGATCAATGATCAACAACGATCCATCAAGCATTGAACATTGGAAAATAGCTTATGTCATCACGAATGTGAGATATCACGTGCCATTGAGTTACTTAACTACCTCATTGGGAATATTTCCGGATATGACATTCTGCGCATCGTGGCATGTGAAAAATTTTTCTTTGGGAGCGATCGAATTGACTCTGCTTAAACGAGGATGCAGGTTGTGTTTGAAAATATGGAAGTCAATTGAGTTTAAGAAAAGGAATTTATTGAGTGATCTGTATCACAAAGTAACATACCACAATCTTATCTTATCAGAGGTGAAGTTTTTGACGTGGAGAGGGGCCTAAAAAGCTCAGTGTTGCCGCTCCATCAATCGAACTCTTCGTCTACTCCGATCTGGTACGGACCACACAACAATAAATTAACACATGCTAACTTGCCCCCCGAAGAGTGAAAATTTAGGATCCGTTGATTATAAAAGGAATTCCTTCGCACCATTTCTTCTTTCTCTTTTTCCCACAATACCACACCCACAAACAAAACATTGACAATGGTTCAATCATCCGTCCTAGGTTTCCCACGTATTGGTGCCCAAAGAGAACTAAAGAAGACCACCGAGGCCTACTGGTCCGGTAAGGTTCAAATTGAGGAATTGCAAAAGATTGGTAAGGAGATCAGAGCCAACAACTGGAAGTTGCAACAAGCTGCCGGTGTTGATATCATTGCCTCCAACGATTTCTCCTTCTACGACCAAATCTTGGACACTTCCTTGTTGTTCAACGCCATTCCAGAGCGTTACACCAAGTACGACTTGCAACCAATTGACGTTTTGTTTGCCATGGGTAGAGGTTTGCAAAGAAAGGCCACTGAAACCGAGAAGGCTGTCGATGTCACTGCACTGGAAATGGTTAAGTGGTTCGACTCTAACTACCACTACGTCAGACCAACCTTCTCTCACTCTACTGAGTTCAAGTTGAACGGTGACAAGCCAGTTGCTGAGTACTTAGAGGCTAAGGCCCTTGGCGTTGAGACCAGACCAGTCTTGATTGGTCCAGTCTCCTACTTGTACTTGGGTAAGGCTGACAAGGACTCTTTGGACTTGGAGCCAATTACCCTTTTGGAGAAGTTGCTACCAGTTTACGCTGAGATCTTGAAGAAGTTGGCCGATGCCGGTGCTAAGAATGTTCAAATTGATGAGCCAGTTCTAGTTTTGGACTTGCCAGCTAACGTTCAAGCTGCTTACAAGACTGCTTTCGAGTTTTTGGCTAAGCAAGAGGGTTTGCCAGCCATCACATTGGCTACCTACTTCGGTACCGTTGTTCCAAACTTGGATGCCATCAAGGGTTTGCCAGTTGCTGGTTTCCACATTGACTTGACCAAGGCCCCAGAGCAATTGGAGCCAGTCGCTGCTGCTTTGACCGCTGAACAAACTTTGTCCGTTGGTGTCATTGACGGTAGAAACATCTGGAAGGCTGACTTCGCTAAGGCCTCTGACTACGCCAAGAAGGCTATTGAGTTGTTGGGTAAGGACAGAGTTGTTGTTGCCACCTCCTCCTCTTTGTTGCACACCCCAGTTGACTTGAACAACGAGACCAAGTTGTCTGCTGAGATCAAGGACTTCTTCTCCTTCGCTACCCAAAAGTTGGACGAAGTTGTTGTCGTTGCCAAGAACGTTTCTGGTGAGGATGTTGGCGAGCAATTGGCTGCCAACGCCGAGTCTGTTGAGGCTAGATCCACCTCTTCCATCACCAACGATGAGGCTGTCCAAGCCCGTGTTGCTGCCATTGAGGACAAGGATGGTCGTCGTGCTGCTGCTTTCACTGAGAGAATCAAGGAGCAAGAGCCAGTCTTCAAATTGCCATTGTTTCCAACCACCACCATTGGTTCTTTCCCACAAACCAAGGACATCAGAATCAACAGAAACAAGTACACCAAGGGTACCATTACCAAGGAGGAGTACGAGAAGTTCATTGAGTCTGAGATTGAGAAGGTTGTCAGATTCCAAGAAGAAGTTGGCCTAGATGTCTTGGTCCACGGTGAACCAGAGAGAAACGATATGGTTCAATACTTTGGTGAACAATTGAAGGGTTTCGCCTTTACCCAAAACGGTTGGGTTCAATCCTACGGTTCCAGATACGTCAGACCACCAATCATTGTTGGTGACGTTTCTAGACCAGCCCCAATGTCTGTCAAGGAGTCTGTCTACGCTCAATCCATCACCACCAAGCCAATGAAGGGTATGTTGACTGGTCCAGTCACCATTTTGAGATGGTCTTTCCCAAGAGTTGACGCTTCCCAAAAGACCCAAGCTTTGCAGTTGGGTCTGGCCTTGAGAGACGAGGTTAACGACTTGGAAGCTGCCGGTATCAAGGTTATTCAAGTTGATGAGCCAGCTTTGAGAGAAGGTTTGCCTTTGAGAGAGGGTGAATCCCGTCAAGACTACTACAAGTGGGCTGCTGAGTCTTTCAGAATCGCCACTGCTGGTGTCAAGAACACTACTCAAATCCACTCCCACTTCTGTTACTCTGACTTGGATCCAAACCACATCAAAGCTTTGGATGCTGACGTTGTCTCTATTGAGTTCTCCAAGAAGGATGATCCAAACTACATTAGAGAGTTCTCTGACTACCCAAACCACGCTGGTCTAGGTTTGTTCGATATCCACTCCCCACGTATTCCATCTAAGGAGGAGTTCATCCAAAAAATCAAGACCATTTTGGAGGTCTACCCAGTTGAGAAGTTCTGGGTCAACCCAGACTGTGGTTTGAAGACCAGAGGTTGGGAAGAGACCAAGGCTTCTTTGACCAACATGGTTGAAGCTGCCAAGTACTTCCGTGAACAAAACAAATAAGTCTTGTCCACTCTAGACAAGTCTCACTATTCAACATTGTGAGATTTGATGTTACGAATTTTTATTAATGATTATAATTGTATAGTTTTTATTCTTCACTACGAAGGGAAATCTGGGATTTCAACATCGGTTTATTAATACAAAAATTAGTGTTTGTTTGTTTTGTACTCCATCCACTTCATCTTACAACGGGAGATAAGTCTTCCCAATTCTGCAAACATGTGTCCCCTACCGATTTCAATTTGCTGAATCAAAAATCTCCTTCAAACCCAACAACTGTCTACAACGAACAAGATACAGACATAATGGCCGACAAATACGCTGCTATTGCTCAATTCGTGGAACTCACAGGTGTGGAGCAATCTGTTGCTGAAGCTCTGTTGGAGAGAAACGACTTTGAGGTTGAATTGGCTCTCGAAGAGTTTTACAATGGACCAACACAAAGGGAGGCGCCACCAAGCGAAGCCCCTGCTTTTCCCCAACAGGGTCCTTTTGAAGGTCAATCATCTGGCCCTCAAACTACCAACACCCAGAAACAAACTGCCAGGGCTAACACTGCCACAGGACAGGCCCCTCGTTTCAAGAGTTTCAGTCAATTGGCTAGTGGTGATGGAAGTGATGATGAGGAGGAGAAGAATTTCTTCTCTGGTGGTGCTGAAGGTTCAGGTATCAATGTCGAGAAGCCAAACCCTGGTCCAAGGAACATTGTCCAGGATTTGTTGAGGAAAGCAGAACAAGGTGGTGGCCACCCTGACCGTACCAACGATGACGAATCAGGATCGTCGTCTAAGCAGTCATTTGATGGTGTTGGGTACAAGCTAGGTGATTCTTTGAATCCATCTGAGCAGGTTGGAAATACAAGCCATGCTCCAAAGAAGCTAGACAAGGCGATCAGGGAGATCACATTTTGGAAAGATGGGTTTCAAGTTGGTGATGGAAAATTGTACCGCTACGATGACCCTGCGAATGCCACATACTTGGCTGAATTGAACAGTGGCAGAGCACCATTGTCTCTGCTGAACGTCGAATATGGTCAAGATGTTGATGTTAATGTCTCAAAGAAGTTGGATGAAGAATACAAACCTCCTCCTAAAAAACTTGGAGGTTTCCATGGTCAGGGCCAGAGATTGGGATCCCCAGTATCACCAGATTATCAATCTCCTCAGCCTGAGGTCCCTGCTCCGTCTACGGCTCCATATGAGAAAGAGGATGAGCCGCAGGAAGAAGAAGGAGATGCTAGTGTACAGATTAGATTGGCAGATGGCCGCAGAATAGTGAAAAAGTTCCAGAGCTCAGCCTCAGTTAAGGTTGTCTTGGATTTTGTCAAGACCCAAACAACTGGCTCCAGGGACTTCACCTTGAACCATGCTTTCCCTGTCAAGCCAATTCAAGACTTGAGTCAAACAATTAAGGATGCTGGTTTGGTTAACTCTGTCATTGTTCAGAGATGGGCGTGAATATCTCCTTTTTTACGATTCTTATTTATGTCATGGTTTCAGGTATTATTTTAACAGTCAGTGTAAATATCATTTCATGTTTCTTTACAATCGAAGCTGTAAGAACTCTCTCTTGATCTGATCAAATTCTTATCTTTAACATCTTTGTGAAAGCCTGTGAACTTAAAAAAGATATGGGGAAAGCACTCTTTCACAAATTTGCATTCCCTCTCAGTTTCAGGTATCCTCTCGCAAATTGAACGCCACTTTCTTGACGCTGACTTGCGAGTATCAAGTGGGCTCTTTGTACAGAATCTTCCAATCCTCTCTTTTGGTAAAAGCCTCACTTTGGGTAATGAACACTCAATGAATGCCGTTGTCTGGTCCACGGTGCCCCTCTAATAGATCGCTAGCATACTAATCCCTGTCCAAATTGAGAAAGAGGGATCCTGTGAATTTGAAGGCACAGTCGTATATGTAAAGAGCACCTGCACTTGAAAAATGACATAGAGCATATAAAGTGTTTCGACAAGTGCCTCTCTCAGAGTTAGCCTCATTAAACATAAGACTGAGATTTGAGCAGTATAAAGATCTGTCAAAGTCAAGACCAGTATTAAGTTTGAAAGGTTAGAATTCTGTTGTTGTAAAAACAGGGTTAGTACAGTCTCGCGTCATGTAACTCGTAGGATGAGGCATTCTGCCTCCTGAGAATACAAGATTCACCAGTAATTCTAAGGAAATTCAGGCTTTCTGGTGATTCAGACTGTTCGTAGCTATTTCACTCAACCCCTCAGACTTCTCTCACCAACAGAAAGAGCTAGCTGAGATGAACAACAGGGTGAACTTGACTTTTTGTCTGATTACACAATATTTTTTTTTTTTTTTTACCTTTCTTAAGAAATCGAAGAAGAATGCATACAGAATACAACTTCCATGAAGTTGATGAATTTCTGCCAACTTTAGCTTGTTTAAAAGTTTAGATAGTTAAGATAGACCTTAAGAAATGATTCGGTCTCTAGCTTCCAGTTTGAGGACCATAAAATAAAAGAAAATATATGTATAAACGAATAGAGAATATCGAAAGAGATCCGCGCGATCGAAATTGATCTCAATATATAATTTATAAATTAAAACTTCATTTTTGTGTATGGAGGGGGCCCTTTTCTCAAAAAAGTCATAATTTCGGCATGCCGACGGACTTCAGTGGACACCTTCATGGGCCAAAGTTAAAACATATATTATCTAGACAACCAATGAACCGAGATTGAGTTTGAATTAGCTTACTTTTTTAATATTGTGAAATTGAATGATGATTCACTCAGAAGGTCATTCAATATTGGAAAATAACTCATGAGTTTGACCAGTCTCGGTCGGATCCTTTGATAAGATGGAATCCTATTGGTCTTCCGTATGAAGGTGCGGGTGCACGTGGGGCTTGAGATAGAAATAGACCCTATGATGTTTATATCCAACATCATAGAAAATCCAAATACTATCCAAATATAATCCAAATGATATCGATAAAACAATCCAAGTACATTCCAAATATTATCCAAATACTATCCAAATATTATCCAAATATATTCCAAATATCCAAATACAATCGTACAGTTATCGATCGACTACACGATTTCACAAATATACACGCGTGCACATGATTACAGTTCAATGACCAGAAATATGTCACCTTCTTGAGTTTTGAGCTTTCAAGAAACTCATCATCACAAACAGTGAACATTAAAAAACACAATAAAAGCATCTTTGGCCGAGTGGTCTAAGGCGCCCGACTCAAGATCGGGTTCCGTAAGGAGCAAGAGTTCGAACCTCTTAGGATGCACCATTTTTATTTTTTACTCTTCACCCTTGCCTTTGGGAAGGATTACAGTTTTTCTTTGAACTTTGAACTGGAAGGATTTGTAATCAATCGCTTCAACGTTTCAACCGTTGTTATTGGCTATCGAAAAGTGTAGTTCGGGACTCTTCACTAAAAAGCATTCTGGTGTGTCCCAACTCAACATACAAAATAAGTGAGACCGCCCAACGTGTAACCAAGGGGCAAAACATCAAATTTAATATAAGAAATAGACTGATCTGAGACCTCAAATCATGAAACATAACCTATTATTATTATTCAAACATGGACAAATGCTGAATTCATGATTTGATACGAATGCTATTAATTGGTAAGGGCACGAGTTCTTCACCGCATGGCACATAACCATTACCCAATTTTGTTTGGGCAAACATCTCTCTTTGCTTCCATGCACACTCTCCAACCTGCAGAGTGCCTTATTCTGTGATTTGTGGCAATTCAGAATGAATTTCAACCTTCAACTGATAGCTGCGTGTTCAGTATCGCTACTAACGGGTATCTACATTGGAAACCACTTTACTTTTGCTGGGAGAAAGCAACAACGCAACAAGAAGCTCAAGAACAATAGCAATCGCTTAAGGTCTTACAGCAGCGATAGCGTGCCATCTTCACCTGATGCAGACGTAATAGCCGAAGACACTTCTACCTCTAATGATTATGTTGAGTCTTCAGATCTTGAAGAAAGCGAGGAGGAGGATTATCAAGTTGATTCCACATCTCTGAATGAGATACCAGGCGAGACTAGAATGGCTCTTATTGTGAGAACTGATCTAAAGATGACAAAGGGGAAATCAGCTGCTCAATGTGCACATGCAGCTCTTGGATGTTACAAATTAATGCTTGAAGATGATTTGGCGTCACAGAACCTACCACTATTAAGAAGGTGGGAGAGAACTGGCCAGGCAAAGATCACACTTCAGGTCAAGTCCAAGGAGGATCTTGATCTCTTATTTGCTAAAGCCATATCATTGAATGTGAACTCATACATTGTCCATGATGCTGGGAGAACACAGATTGAGGCCGGAAGTGCTACCGTGTTGGGTTTGGGCCCTGCTCCCAAGTTGGTGTTGGATCAGATAACTAGTGATTTGAAGTTATTTTGAATAAATAATATCTTGCATTTCTTAATAAATATAACGGTACAAAATAGCTTGCATGCAAAAGTCTCCAGCTGATTATTAGTTCCTCAAAATGATTTGGGACATAGTGGGACTCAAATAAATAATTTGGTTACAGATGATTTGATCACCTATCTGATAAATAGATTCCCCAGACTGGTTGAGCTCAATGTCAACTTGGATGTCAAGTTCGAAACACCAAGCCTGTGCAATATCTCTGGATACTAGATTCAAAATGATACACCTGTAGAAGTTCAAAGGACTTTTCTGGAAAGTTTGTTCCAGTTCGATGTAACACAGTTTGGCGTACCTATCCTGAGTACATTCCATGAAGTGTAAGTAAGAGTCCAGTGGCTTGATATTCAAGCTGTAATACTCCATCAACTCTTTGGAAGTTTGATGATGTGGAATTGTAGTCTTTGGGTACAGTTTGGTTAGTTGAAACTTGTTGTACTTGTCAGGGTGATCAGCTATGTTCTTCATAAAGATCCTTTGTAAGTGATTCAATACCTGCCAATGATTCAGCATAGCTTCAAACTTTCGCAATGGCCTCAAAAACTCAATGAATCCACTATTCATTCCTTTGGAAACGAATTCAGTATCATGCTCGGTAGTTGATACCTCAATCGGCTTGACAAACTGCAACGCAGCAACGAAATTCTGTAATGGAGTGAGCATCAACTCATCCTTGAGGAAAATAATCTCGTTAAATTTTGAGGTTTTGTAGTTTGGGAATGCAGAAGTACTCTTGATATCAACTGAGTCTAGGACATGGTCATTGAGGGTTGACTGGGTTTTGGACAACAGAACCAAATCCTTGTTGATGCGGGTATAGTTGAAAAGTTCTTCGCTAATGATGAGTTCTAGCTCTTTGGTAATGTAGTTGACATAAGAGTAGCTGTCTTGATTTGGAAGTCTGCTGAACACGGATTCCCCATTAGAGTTCAAGATTTCAAATGTGGCCTTTGGTGGGAAAGGATTCTCCAACGATCCATTTCTTTGGATCCTCTTGAAGAACCAGTAATCAATCAATGTCAAGAACTTGTTGATAGATTCAACATCACGACTTTCAAGCATATTGTATTTTTTTTCCTGAACACCCGAGAACAGCTTTCTAAAGAATTGTGCAATGTTCAGAGATTGTAAGTTTGGTGTTCTTGACTTCCAAATCTCATTGAATTCACTTAGAGGGACAATCTTCAAGTCTTCCAAATTTGTCAGTGATATCGACACACGCGTGTCATTCCAACCTTTACCTTCTTTCAAGTTGTAGAAAATTGTGATGGTGATAGCCTTGTTACTCTCACCACCGTCTTTAAAGGAGCACACATCAAGAGCTGTAGGGTCAAGCATCGAAACATTACCTAAGGGTGAGGCAAAGTCACGAATGTTGTTCTGAAATCGTGACATCAGCTCGCTATTTGATGTAATGGATGATGCAATATCTGGGATATGGATGCAGAACTCCCAAGTCTTGGGATTGTCGGTGTTTAAAGAAAGAGCAAATTCAGATCTAGTCTCGTTTGAGAATATTGATCTCAGCTTCGAGCTGGGTATTCCATACGCTGTGATTTTATGCTTGATTCTGATGTGTTTGAAATGATCTCTGTGCTGTTGATTGATTCTGACAGGCTGTAGGGACATCCGAGGAAGTGGTGACGGAGGGCTTTGGACGTTCACCTGGGATAAAAACTTGGAAACATCATTTGGATTCAGTGAGACAGGTAAGACTTTGGAAAGGATTTCGTTAACCTTTGGGGAGTTAGGAAATTTGAGGTATTGTTCCATTAGAAGTATGCTTGAAGTGACATCTTTCTGAAAGGTGGAGGAATCATACTCATACTCCCCTGTCAAATCGCTGAACAAAGCATTGAGTTGCAAGAGTTGGTTATCTGAAAGGTTGGAAGCATGTCTCAGAAGGTCAGAATCTTGGATAGAGTTGGCAATGTATTTGACACTGTTGGGAATCAACGTACTGCTGGAATTCCCCAGAATTAAATTCAAGTTCTTAACCACCAAAAAGTTCCATGGATCAGATTGCAAGTGAACATGCAACCCAAACATGAAATATTCCAGATCTGGTTCTTTCTCAAAGTTGGGAATCCTGGATGTGAGAAATTTGGTAATGGTAACAAGATCTAATTGTTGTGCAATGTGTGGTTTGGAGTAGAATGCATGGATTACTGGAATAAGGTGTGCGTGTTTCTTCATTACTTGATATGACTTGAGGACAAAGTCTTTGAGGAATTGGTTCAAAGATGCCTTTGAATAACCATTGATCTCATTCAATGAATGATACATCAGTTCTGGTTTGATGGCACTTTTCAGATGGAAAGTGATCTGACTTGTGGTGATGACATCATTTAGATCATTATCATCTCTGTCATTCATAGCAAAAACATTGTACTCGTTCAATTGAAAGAAATTGGCATCATCGGAGACAATGACGCCAAATCTTCGTGAGTCGTCAATCTGATATTCTATAAGTGAGCCAATCGCGGGCTTGGTATTCACACGATGGTGAATATGCATAGGGTTGAAGTACTCTGGATTAGTGATGTATTTGAGCTTCTTGGGTTTGGGGAGGCTGTTGGCCTTGTAGAGAGTCTCCATGGGTAAGGAGTTGGATCTGGCCGTTGTTTTAAAATCCTGCCAACAAGATGGCGTCAAATTGCGCAATAAATGGGATTCAATAAGTGTTCCCAGATGCCGTACCGCTGCCCTTGAAGGAAATAGGAACCAGCTACTCCTCATGGTGCTGATATTGAACAAACAAACAAAGTTCAAACAAAACTCAAATGGCTTTTAGGCCCCACATCCAAGTTGAAGAATCAGCTGACGTAAGCAAACCACTTTCCAAAAGCCGGGTAATTGCGGGATAATCTTCGGGATTTCCATTACGTAATCATGTTAGTAATTCTTCGCGAATTCTTGTCCCCAAAACGGCTGCGCCCAGAGCTCTGATTGGCCAGTGAGCGGGAGCAGCGGAGCTGGAGACACATAAAATAACAAAACAACAAAACAACACCCTCAAGCACCGATCATCCTCAGCAGAGACAGAGCCTAAACGATGTCCCATAAGCTCAACCTGTTCAAGTTCAACCAAAAGCGTAAGGTCACCGGCAGCGGGGACACCACGCCAACTCCCACTGAGGTGGAGGAATTCAACTACATCGACTCAGGAACCGAAGAGCCATACTCACCAGATCTCGCAGGGTCCTATGCTGAAGATAGTGGGTTCCCTGTGCGCTCACCCTCGGAGGCCTCTCTGATCTTTGAACGCTCAGTTGAAGACCCAAGCCAGGTGTTTCAGCAAAATACCTGTCCTCGGTGTGGATCCAAGGCGAACGACGCCAGCGGATTGAAATGCAATCATCAGTCCATTGTTAACCTCCCATCACACTACTCTGTTGAGAACTTTGTCTCTCCATGTCTAGACGCCAGTACAAAGATCCTCACTGATGAGACTGCTGACTTGGACAATGTTGACATGGTTTACTCCAGACGTCCATCTAGTGTCATGAACCTTAGTATGGCTCTCAACGGAGGTAGAACCAAGTCCTTCATTGACGAGGCCTCTATTCCACAATCACAACACCAGAGAACCCGCTCCTTTGCTAGTATTAAGGACCTGGACTCTCAAACGCCTGCCAGACCTCCGATCCTCAGCTTTTACTCATATGCTGATATGATCAATAACGAGCAGCCAAACCCCAGAAGACCATCAATATCACAATCCTTATCCTCCTCCTTCCTCAACTCAAGATCCAACTCCATCACTTCAAATTCTCACAAGCTGCAAGGTGGAAACACCATCACACCAAAGAGAGACTCTATTACCAACAACGCTACCAGCAGTAGCTTTTCTCCATCTACTTTGGCCAACAACCCAAGATTTCATAGATCAGCAAGGAACTTCTCCCTCAACCCGGATGGTGTCTCTCCAAATTCATCGGATGAAGAAGGTGATTACCAATCCCTTCGCAATCACCGCAATTCAATATCCTCGAGGCTATCCACCTCATCCTCAAGAAAGCAGTCTGTCCCTGCTAGATTGGGTGACATTGAGAGGAAATACAGTGGCCAACCAGCATCGCTACTGAGCCGTACGAATTCTAATCAATCCAGTTTGATCTCTGCCGCATCATCAAACCATTACTTGAATGGTGAGCTTGATGGGGATAACAATGAGATGGTTGTTAGTTCAATTGGTGAAAGATTGAGAAAGAATACTGGTGAGATTAAATCGAACTAGTTTAATTCGGTTCCAATCTCTGTGCAGAATGGAGATAAAAACAAACGATACCAAGTTCAAGGAGAATACCCATCTCTTCTCTTCCTTGCTTCTATTCATTTGGGAATATTGCAGTGACTGTTGTTCTACTATAGGTTGGGTTTCACTGTCTTTTTAATTAGTGTTTTTTGTCGGGTTTTATGTCCCTTTGTTTGGGCTGGCTGTTTATTATTTGCGATTTTGAGACTTTTGGTGAATGATTTTGTTCTCAGTATTAACTGTGTGTTCATTCCTCTTCTTTTTTTTATAATGACGGTCCTTTTGATGATGTCTTTTTGGTTTTTGATTTTTTGTTGTGTTCACGTATACTACACTTAACGTTGGTTTCTGAAGTCTATTACTGTAGCTGATCATCATTCTGCTAGATAATTCTTTCTGTTGGCAGTTCTGACGAATCTTCTTAGAGCCCACTCAACATCAGCATCCTTGTTTTCCAAAGTACCAAGTCTTAGCTCATATAGTCTCATCTCGAATCTAGGTCCAATCTCAGCAATCTCAACACCATCTCTGGTCTTAACATAGACGTGCTGTCTCACACTAATGAAATCACCGTTATTCACAAAAGTAATCACACGAGGTGAGTCCTTTTTCACACCAGGTGGGAAAAGGTTCTTAAGAATGGTTTCAACTCTCTTACCGAGTTTTGAAGTAAAGTTTTCAAAGATCAAATGTGGATGTGCCTCACTTTGATTTCCTGCATTCAAGATATCATGTCTTAGGACAACATTATGCAGGGTGAAGAAGGCAGTTGGGCCATGAGGGAAATGTGAGACTGTCAGAGAGGTTGGAACACCACGATGTTCGTGCACCACTAAAAGGTCAGTCGTTCCTGAACTCTGACATGAAGAGACAAGGTTCTGCATGACGTAATTACCTCTGTTAAGTCTGATACTGGTTGGGAACATGAGCTTGATCTCTTTTGTAAACTGTGACAGTCTGGTAGATGGATCCCTCGACGTGGTGACGATGAGCTTGGGATCAGCTAGCCCACTGAGCTGGGAGTATTCGTCATCTATGGACTCTTGGATAGATTCGTCGTATAGGTAGTCCTTCTGAAGTTTGGCATCGTCAGCAATC
Source organism: Barnettozyma vustinii (assembly GCA_030569515.1). Taxonomy (NCBI): domain Eukaryota; kingdom Fungi; phylum Ascomycota; class Saccharomycetes; order Phaffomycetales; family Phaffomycetaceae; genus Barnettozyma; species Barnettozyma vustinii. Next base: position 79,517 of record JAJMLD010000048.1, read on the forward strand.
TCCTTAGGCAGTGGTTTACCTGTAGCGAGGGCATGCTTGATCTGCTGACGCTTCTGTTGCAAGGATGACTCTTGGAGTTCTAGCGCCTTTCTATAGAGGTATTCCCTTCTTTCTCTTGCTTGTCTTCTGATCTGTATGAATCTGTTAGTACTTGGAAAATCAGGTGCTATCGACGCTACGCTGAAGCAGTGAGAGAACATACCATCTTTGAATTGTTGAATGAGCAGTTAATGAGTTTGGTTTAGAAACTGATTAAAGGCTTTATATATTGTGTGATGTTTGACGTTTAAAGCTCATCGCTCTCTGAAATTTTTTTTTTATCAAGAGAGAAAGAGTAGAAATTTTCGCGAAGATAGTTTCTGCCATTTTTTGACGGTAAGAACCTCGTCATATCTGGGTAGAGAAGAACCCGACCCTCAATCTCATTGATGAGCCTCAATTTGAAGATTCGTAACTTCTGAGAGATCCCGCTGTTCATGAAACAAGCATAGAATAATTAATCCTGAGTTTTGCTGTCTACTGAGTTCGTGCATAGCTGTCAAGAAGGGCCCATACATGATTAGTATACCAGTTTGAAAATAAGGGGGTTGTCAACTGAACGCTCAATTTGAGAAGGCAATCATTTGAGCATAGAAGAATATAAGCTCCTGGAGACAGCTCTCTTAGAAATAATAGAAAACTGCACTTACATCAGCATCAGTCATGAAACTTTATACTTTCGTTTCTTGTGCTATCGTTGTTCCACTATCTCTAGTCCAGGCCATCAAGGTTCCTAGTTTCCACAAAAAGCACAGGGAAAAGTTTCCAGATGAACGTGAAGGAGATGATATTCAAACTTGGTCAGAGTCTGTCTATGATTCTTTTCTCGAGATGGCCAATTGGGCCAAAGTCTCTTACTGTACTGTCTTGAACCATGGTTTCACTGAAGGTGAGTTGTCTGAATCTTGTCCTAATCTCGAGTTCTGCCAGGAGAATGAAGGGGTCATTATTGAAGAGATATTCAGACCTTCCCTGAAGGAAAAGGGGATTTCTGGAACTGCTTACGTCGCTGCTGATCCAGAAGAGAAAGTAGTTTACTTGGTCTTTAGAGGTTCCATCTCCTTAGGGGACTGGCTCACCGACTTCATTTTCCCACAATGTCCTTACGCTCCCGTTTTGAAGAATGACTTGATCAACGCTAAGACTTTTGGCAATATCACCACAGATGCTGATGTTGGAACCATCTCTGCTATGATTAAGGAGAATGCCGATGAGCAACCATGTGAGAATTGTAAAGTTCACTGTGGTATATATGTTGCTTACACCAAGTTTATTGAGGAAGTTGAACAGACTGTCAAGAAATATACCGACAAAGGTTATCAGTTGAAGATTACCGGCCACTCCCTCGGTGGCGGTTTGGCTTATTTGGCTGCGATTGACTTCCTGCTTGCTGGCTATGATCCACAAGTAGTCACCTTTGCCTCTTTGAGAATGGGTAACCCTGCTTGGAACGTCTTTGTGGATGAGCAGTTCAATACAGTGGAGAATGCAAAAGTTGTTGCCAATGGCGGTGACTTGCCGATACCTTCGTTGACCAGAGTCTACCAGAAGACCGACTTGGTTCCTAGATTGCCTCCAAGATTGCCTGGGTTTCCAACTTACACACACTCCGGTCTGGATTTCATGATTGACAAGTTAACCTTGCCACAGACTCAAGAGGACATTGATTTCAGAGGTGCAACTGATAATTACGAGAATTCTCCATTCGAGTTTGATTTGGCTGATCCCAGAGCCATTACCGAAGCTTATCAGCACATCCACAACTTGGTGAGGTTGTTTCTTCCTTGTAACGATTGGGAGTCCCCTTTCAGAGCAAAAAGAGAGGATGGTGCTATTGGATTTTTCGATAAGTACGGATAGAGTTTGAAGATTTACCATTACCTAGCAAACAACGAGAGTGTTTATCCAAGAGGCGTCATCCTCATGGAATAGCTCTGGCAAGTGAAAACTTTAAGAAGTATGTAATATATTCCAAGACATTTTGGCAGCCCACTTTCCAGCCTTTTTGTTGTTTGTAAGACTCGAGTAGCAAAGAACTTGGACTTCAGATCTAGTAACATTGGAAGTATTGTATTCTATTGATGGATAGATACTTCATACAATAAAGAAGGAGTTCAATATCTTCTTTTAAAGCATTACTAATAATAACATCATTCCTCAGGATCTTTTGATTGATAGATATTTTCATTAATAGAGGATCGTGTGCCAACAAACACCAACCACAGGCTGTTGTCCAGCTGAGGATATTTGATAACTTTGTGGTTCTGACTGATGTACCGATTGTTATCTGTGTGGGTAGCTTGTTGTTGTTTTTGCTGTTGTGCAAACTTTTCAGGTTTGGAACTGCTGTGGCTGAGCCTGTGATTGGACCTGTTGCTGGTTCACATGTGAGTTCTCTACAACTGGGGAAACAGACAAAATTGGAGAAGTGGCATTGGCCATAAGTGGCAACTACATTTCATTCATGATATTTCTCGTTTGTTGTGTAGATTGATCCAATTTGATTCTTTGAAGCACTTAGTTTTGTCCATGATATCGATCTCTGTTATAGAGAACACTGGGTTTCTTCCATTTCTTCTGTTGGACCGCTCCCAAATCCCAAGGCAAGTGTGTTATACTATGCCTTGTGGAGCTCTTCTCCATACTTCAATATTTTCTTTTGTTTGCCTTTTGTAGAAGTAATTAGCTTTTGCAATCATTCAAGAAAGAGTTTGGGTGGTGCTGTCCAAGCCAAATGAGGAGCCTAGTGTGTTCTCCGGACAACCAAAGTTAATAAACTGTAATGCAACTTTTCATTAATATTAAATAACGTCTATAACAAACACAACAAGAGTTCACCAACCTCTCGTATAGAAATTATCCTCTTCCTCCTCACTCCAATTGTTGTTGTCATTAATCTCCTTCATGAACTTGTCATTCAAATGAGCGCTGACATCATCACTTGTCATGGTATTGGTAGTGGCATTGCTTCCCTCTCTCGTGCTTGTACCAAGATTCCAGTGTGAATTATTAGCTTTTGTCTTGTTTCTATCAGTTTGCTTGTAATTTTCATTTCTATCATTATCATTAGTTGACTCCTTCTTCTTATGGTGTCGTTTGCTCTCCTTCAACCTGAGAGCCTTTAGTTCAGGCTTTATCCCGTTAGAAGGATATGTGTGCTTTCTATCCCAAAGAATAGACTTCCTGAGGGACTCAGACAACTCCGTTGCTAACATCTGTCTTCGTGTCGTCTTTGGAGACAATCTTCCAGAGATTGGTGCATCAACAAGATCAGATCCTTCACCAATACCTGTTCCAACTTCTGGCACTGCAGCTGGCTTCTTTGGAGCTGGAATGACAGGAGGAAAAACAGTGCTGTCATCGTCCACCGAAGCAATGGCACTATCCAAGGGTTGCATAGTTAATCTATCATCATCCTGATCTCTAACTGTGAATGAATCCTCAGTAACTGCAGCAAGCTTAGACTTAGCCCTCTGGTGAGCGTTAGGCAAGAACATGTGGGTGGAAAGAGCAGTGGGCAAGATGGTTGATGCAGTAGGTGGGGCATTGGACTCATGCTTGAACTTGAGTCTAGAGCGATCAGTGGCAATTGAACTGAAAGAGTTCTTACGGCGTTGAACAAAGTAGCTGGTCAAGTTCAGTGCAGATTTTGAGATCAAATTAGTGAAACTTGAGGAGTGCTGGATAGAGGAATCATGCTCCGATAACTTTGCCTTCAGATCAGTGTGTTTCTCAATGTATGGTTCATCACGATGAGGTTCATTAACTAGACCTGTAACATTTACATGTGATGCAGATATGACACTCTGTGAGGCAGCAGCTGTGGAAACCTCAAGCGAATCATTGTTGCTGGCTTGGCGATGCTTGATGTGTACATTGGAAGACACAGAGGAGCCCAGTTCAGACTCAACAGGTGTGATGTGGCCAGATTTGGAGTGATGGACCTGTTGTTGGTGGGGTTGATTCTGGTTCTGGTTCTGCTGGTTCTGCTGGTGATGGCCATGGTGATGGCCATGGTGATGATGGTGATTCTGATCACTTGGATCCATCTCGTTCAAAAATAACCCACTCAATAAACTTCGCTTGATAGATGGTTTAGCCAAATTGGCTTCTCTTCTCTTGAAGTCCAACTTCTCCCATTGTTCACGTAGCATGTTGTTGTACTCTTCATCATCGGACTCAGAAACGCTGGCCCAGTCACTTTCATCACTGATAGAGTCACTATCAGATGCAAACTCAATTTGTCTTGAATTGTCTCCGAATAATGAAACTGACTTCTTCTTAACTGATTTGTTTGAATTCTCTCTAGATGAGCTTCTATCATTCTGATGATTGCGAGGCTGCTCAGGCTTAACCTGTGATGTTTGTGGAGGGTGGGTTTGATGCTGGGCCCGATGGTGATGAGAGTGTGTATATGATGAGTTGGAACTTTGGGAAGAATGATGGTCGCCAAAGAGGCTTGGGGTAGCTTTCTCCTTTAGATGCTGGATAGTCGCTGATCTACCACTTTCAGAGTTGATATTATGCTTTTCTCCAGGAAACTTGGCGACAGACTCATTAGGTGAAGGAGAACTCTCGATGAAGAACATCTTTTTGTCCTGTGATTCACGACGAGCAGAGTGGTTGTTGGAACTCAGACTTGTCATTCCAAGATTATTCAACACGTTTTTTCTCTTGCTCTTTGAAGGAAACGTCTTCTGGAGCTCAGGACTGATACCCACCTGTTCAAACAAAGTCTTTGGTCTTTGTGGTTGTGGATGGTGCTCGACTTTTGGGTGTGGTTGCTGGGACTGTTGGAATAAGGAAGTCGTGATTGGCTGAGCTTGTTTATCTTTGAAGTATTGGGTAGACTCTTGGGAAAGTGGAGACTTGACTCTCTCTGTTTGTTGAGGAGGCTGACTTCCAAAGAGTGACGCTGGCCTTTGGGGATGGCTTGAAGGCCGGCTCTTTGATTGCGAGTCGCCAAACAAGCTTTTCACTTGAACATTGGACGATACCTCGACCTTCTGAGGGCTTTCGTGCGCCTTATTGGGATCAAAACCTCTGATGATCGATGTGTTAGTGTCTGCTCTAACCAAAGTTGGACGCTCAACAGGAGGATCTGGGGTTTTATTGTCTAGAATTCCAAAGGCCAGTCTTGGATTGGGCTGCTCAAACAAATCAGAATCACTTTGAATCTTAGGTGGAGGCAGCTGTGCCTGTTGATGTTGGTGTTGCGGTTGTGGTGGTATCTGCATGTTGGCTATATCAAGTGATGACTTCTTCTTCTGTGTGTTCATCATCTTCTTGAGTGACTTGGCTGAGTTAGCAGATGTTTGTCTAAACATAGGTGGTCTATTGAGAGATTCATTAGACCTGTTCCTTACTGTGAGATTCTTGCTGCATGACTTGCGCTTTGTCAGCGTTGGTCTGGTGAAGAGACCTTGATCAGCAACGATTGCCAACAAACTCATGAAATCAGCATCGTTCAACTTGTTCTTCAAAGGTTTGTATGTGCCAGGTAGTGGTACTTCAATAACTTCAACGTCATTAGAGTTGCTGGCAGCAGCAGCAGACCTCAGCTGGTTGGAGTAGACCAAGTTTCTGTTTACAATTCTCCAACTCATGTTCTCAAGACGCTTTCCGTTGGTAATGAACTTGGAGCATTTGGTCAAACCTGTCCAGATGGAGAGAACGTTCTCAATATCGAGCTCATTGGTATCAAAGTTTTGGATTGTGGATTTGGACAGCTCCAGGAATGGAGGAGCCTTGTTGATCTGGGACATTGTTTCTATTTGTTGGTGGTACTATGTTTGGTTCATGGGGGCACCTAGTGGGGGGCTCAAGACGGCTAGCCAATCAAAAAACAAAAAGGGAAGACAAGAAACTGGGGCCCAGCAGACACGAATCCAAACAAGGGTCGTCAGATATCTATAGTTGTCACAGTAGTCTGAACTCAGTGAGAGGCCAATAAGCTATCTTGGTTTTTTTTTCCCTCGCAGTTAACGAACAACCCGAAAAGGCGATAGATAACGCGGCGTTCAAGTCTAAACGAGGCCAGAGCTGGAAAAAGGGGAAAGCTCGCACGAATCAATCTGGTGAGGCACGAGTGGCTAGTGCGGAGTTGCTGGAGTGTTTCGAGGTAACACAGTGCCTTTTGAGATAGGCTCTGGGGACTTTGTTTTGAACTGTTTGTCAGGTCAGCTTTTTGACAACATTTGATGTTCTGCGCCTCTCGAAATTCGGAAACTTTTGGGCGGATGAGATTACCCGGACCGCGGGATAAACTATACTAAGATGACAAGCAGATCGGGGTAAGTACACTGGGTCAATACCATTAAATAGAGCAATTAGTACGTAAAAACTGTGGGTATCTAGTCACTGTAATCAGATTCATCATCCTCGTCATCAAAAGCTTCAACTGAGTCATCGGAAGCGTCGTCGAGGAAGTCGTCTGAAAGCTCTGGATCAGCATACTTGGACTTCTTGGCTGCTGGCCTAGTGGCTCTTCTAGGAGCAGGCTCTTGCAAGTCAGCAATAGACAGATCGAAGTCATCATCTTCGTCGTCACTAACAACTCTCTTTTTGCTCTTCTTCGCTGCTGGTGCCTTCTTAACGGCTGGGGGGTCCTTCACAGTAGTCTTAGCCTTTTTTGCTGATTTCTCATCTTCATCTGAAGAAATGTCAATCAACTCAACCTCAGGAATCTTCGTTTTTGACTCAGGCTTTGTGTTAGTGGACAATGTATCATTGTCAAAAATAGTGTTGCCCTTCCCGAAAATAGATGTGAACTTTGGCTTCTCCTCCACCTTGACGGTACCAAATGGAAGGGTGCTTTGTTTGGTATCAGCCTTTGACTCTTTCTTCACTTTGACAGGTGGCTCACCATCATCAATAGGCTCAATCTTTGGTGTAGCAGACGTTGATTTGGCTTCCTTCTTCACCTTGATCTTTGGTGCAAAGTAAGGAGGCATAACAATCAATTCACCTATTCTGTTGTCAACAATCTCCTTCTTTTTGCCCTTACCTTTGGCCTTCGAGCCCCAATCATCATCATCAGCAGCAGCAGCCTTCTTCCTACCTTTGCCCTTCTTACCAACAACCAAAGTGGTTCTCTTTATGTAGTCATTTTTCAGGAAATTGTCAAAAGCGGCCAGAAACTCATCCAAATCATTGTTCCAGATGTCTTTGGCACTTAACTTCAACAAAGCAGTCAACTCGTCCTCCTTTGCAGCCTTTTGTCTCAATAGCTTCTCGTATCTTTCCTTGGTCAAAGACCAGATTGGCATTCCCAACAAGTAGTCATAACTGGAGAAGACGTTGTCTCTCTTATGGACATTCTTCTTGCCACTGCTATTATCATCATCAGAGTCACTCTCATCTTCTTCAGCAACAATCTCGTCACGAGTCAAGTCAGACTCACTCAAATTTTGGTCATAAATTGGGTTTCCCTTCTTGTCAAACTTAGGGAACTTCAACTCTTGAAGATCCTCAACCAAAGAAACCCTCTTTCTGTTATTGACGGACAGCTTCTTGTCAATGATCATCTTGATGAATCTAGCTTGAGAAGAGATCTTCTCCAATTGGTTAGAGAGCTCCTTGGCCAAGTGATCTTTACGACGTTGGTAGTAGTCCAATCTGATCCAGTAAAAATCTTCAATGATCTGGTTTGGACTAGTGTACTTCTTCATCTTACCATTTGTGTCAAACAACATCATGTTACTCAAACTGATACTTGAAGTCAATTTGAATCTTTCATAGAAACCCATAGCCTCCGTCTTTCTCATTTCTTCATCACTCAAAGTGACAATGAATTTGATACCCAAGCCATGCTGTTCGGTCATGTCTTTGATCCAAGCAGATTGTTTATCGGTACCAGACAACCCTTGAAGCAACATCTCCTTGATGTTAGAGGTCCAAGTCTTAGCAGGTAACTCAGTGATCGCCAATGTGTTCCTATCCAATCTCTCAATCTTACCGAACATTCTGTACTTATCAAGGCCGGCCTTTTGGATTTGACCTTCCCAGCCCTTGTACCAAGGAATCATTGGGTCCATCTCCTGATCATTCATCATCTTTCTGATATTCTGCACAATGTCCTTTGGATTGAACTGTGGAACTTGTGTGGACCAACCAGTACCAATACCTTCTGCACCATTGACAAGCACCATTGGAATGACTGGCAAGTACCAAGTTGGCTCCACTGTCTCACCATCATCTTCCTCGTAAGTGTACAATGGGTCGTCTGCAGGGTTGAAGATTTTTCTAGTGATGGTTGACAGCTCGGTGTAAATATATCTTGCTGCGGAGGCATCCTTACCACCCATATTTCTGGTACCAAAGGAACCATTCGGTTTTAAGAGGTTGATGTTGTTAGCACCCACAAAGTCTTGCGCTAAACCAATGATTGTTTGAACCAGAGATTGTTCACCATGATGATAACCAGTGTGCTCAGAGACATAACCAGCCAGCTGGGCAACCTTGATTTCATTCTTCAGATTTCTCTTGAAGGAACCGTATAGAATCTTTCTCTGGCCTGGTTTGAAACCATCCAACACTGAAGGAATAGATCTAGTGTTATCGGCCATGGAGAACAAAATCAGTTCTTTGTTGATGAATTCACTGATTGGGATCTCAGATAGTTCCACATCCAAGTGAGTACCTGGAACAAAGTTTCTTAACCACTCTTTACGGTCATCAGCCTTCTTCTTTGAGAACGCCAAGTCGATCAGGCCCTTGTCATCCTCTTCCAAAGTGTTGAAGGTCTTCAAATGTCTATCCAAATCACTGAAGTATTCACGACCTTCTTCCTGTGAGGAGGTACCCAAACCTTTGTAGTACTTGTGAGACCAGGTGTAGTTCTTGCTTTCATTCTCAATCCAAGCCTCATATTCTGGCATATTGTAAAATGACAAAGTCTCCTTTCTAGGTTTGGTGATGTTGACCTTGACAATAGGGGTGATGAACTCAAGCAAGAAGCCTGGGATGTTTAATAAACCTGGGAAAGAGCTTTCCAAGAAGTTAATGATCAAACCTTTGATATGGGAACCATCGGTATCCTGATCTGTCATAATCATGATTCTACCGTATCTCAAAGACTTGGTATCTTCATACTTCTTCTTGTGCTGTAGACCCATGATCTGTTTGATGGCCTGAATCTCGGCATTTTTGGTCACCTGATCAGCAGAGGCCTCTCTCACGTTCAACATCTTACCTCTCAATGGGAAACAGCCATAGTAATCTCTACCGACAACTGCCAAACCAGAAATGGCCAAAGACAAGGCAGAATCACCTTCTGTCAGTATTAAGGTACATTTGTAACCTTCCTTTGTACCTGCCTTGTTGGCATCTTCCAACTTTGGATGATTTGTGATTCTCGACTTCTTAGCACCATCGGTTTTCTTCAGGGCCTTGTCAGCATTAGCCTGTGCAATATCCAAGATTCTCTCAATGAACTCAGTCTTGAGAATAGCCGTGATGAAATCATCTGGAATCTTTGGGTCAGAACCAAACTGTTGTCTCTTGGTTGTCAATTGTTCTTTGGTCTGGGAAGAGAAAGCCGGATTCTCTATCAAACAGTTCACAAAAATGAACAGATTGTTCTTGATTTGGAAAGGTCTGATGTTAGACTGTTTGTGCTTCTTTTTCAAGGTCTCACCGATCTTATCAGCGATCTGATCAGAGATGTAGTTGATGTGGGTACCACCAGTAGTAGTAGCAATGGAGTTCACAAATGAGATTTGACTGAATGAAGAATCGGAAACACCAAAAGCGATCTCCCAACGACCCTTGGCTTTTGGATCATCAAGCTTCTTGTAGATGACTTGAGGTTTCTTGTCGAACTCTTCTTGAGAGATATCCCCATTAGCCAATTTTTTCGCATTCTGTGCCTTTATATAGAGCTCAACATACTCCTTGAAGTTCTTGATCTTTAGTCTCTCACCATTGAGGTAAACAGCAACGTCTTTCACAGTACCAGCCAAATCGTACACACGACGCCTCAAGACACCTAGGATATCTTCATCCAATGTGTCCATGTGAAACTTGGCCAAATCAGGGTAGAATGAGATCTTGGTGTACTCGATTGGGTTCTTAGCTGTTTGTGCTTTGATACTTGGTTTGTGCACCTTGCTCATGTTGTTTTCCCAGACCTGTGTGTACTTCTTTTGTGTGTTCTTGTCACATGTTTCGACAATGAACTTTGTGGAGAAAATGTTACATAGCTTGGCACCGTAACCGTTTCTACCACCTGTGACCTTCTTTTCATCATCGTCATAGTTCGAAGAGGTCAACAGGTTACCAAAGATCAGCTCAGGAACATACATCTTCTCCTTTTCATGCATTTCAATCGGGATACCTTTACCATCATTCTTGACTTCAATCAAGTTCTCCTCTGGTTTGATAGTGACGTCAATCTTTTTCATTGTTGGATCTCTGATCTTGTTATCCGCAGCATTCACCAAGATTTCATCAAAGATCTTGAACAAACCAGGAACAATGTTCACTTTTCTCTCTTCCATTTGCTGATTCTCCTTATCATAGATCCACATGACAGACTCTTGGTGCTCAGTGGAACCAATATAGGTATCAGGTCTCTTCAAGATATGCTCCAACTGGGAGAGCTTCTGGTATTGTTCTGAAACATTCTTCTTGGATCCACCATTGGCGTTGTTGTTGACATCTTGCGAGATGCCCGACATGGTGAAAGTTCTGCAGAGGACTGATGAGACTAAGTTGGTGCTTTTAGTGAGGGTATTTGGCAAAAAGAGGGACCTAGTGGTGTTCAGAATTCTGCCAGAAGCAGCTAGCATACAAAGTGGCAAATCAAACAAGGGTTTGAAAAAGTGGGATCAAGATTCAAAACACGAGCCGCGTCTTCTTGGGAGGAAAAAAATTAACCACGGCAACATAACAACAAAGGCTGAATGGGGAAAAATCCCTTCACGTGATAGAACTTTTTCCTTCCAGGACAATTTAGATCATTTTAATATGAATTCGAGGAAAACATGTGGTATCCACCAGTCAAATACCTCAATGGAGGGATATTTTAGGCGGACAACTAGTCATTTTTTGGTGATCTAGCTGACTCCTGAGTATTCAATGAATCGTGGATCTCATATGGTGATCTTACCAGATGAGCGTCCATATCACCACTAATGATCACTCTATTAAAAAGAGGACCCATAGAGTTCTACGTTAAGTGTTATATTAGTGAATCTTGAAAGCACGATTATAAGAGCACTGCCAATCCTTCCCCTGATCAGGATTACACTCAGTCGATTCTTCCCAAAATTGGGTATGGGCACGCGATTTCCATGTTAGGGCCACATGAATCTCCAACTCCGAGGGTAGAAACGTGACTTTGAGACGGTTGGAGCTATCTGAGTGTTATTTCAGTTTTTCCTTAAGAGGAATCCGGAGGATATGGAATATGGACTTTGGAATATGGAATATTTGGATTAGGTAATTCACAGGGATTAGGAATTGAGATCATGAAAGAACAGGGCTGCCCGGCAGGTGACCCAGCATACTACAATTGATAGATCCTTCCCGTTGGACAGCAGCGGAGGAATATGGACTGATTATTTTGCGAAGTTTGATGGAAACTTATGTGTAAGTAGAATGTGTATAAGTAGGATATTCTGTTTAGCCTATGGAACAGACACTTAGAAAGAGAGACGGCAGTTAGGATTCGGAGCAGTACTGTTTCATACTGTTGTAACGACATGTATTTTACGGCGGAAGACGACCCTTTCCTTCAAAACGAAGTGTAAGTGGTTAGCCGAATGGTGTGTGGCTTATCTAACTGGGTTATGATCCTTGTTAGATTTAGTTATCCTTTTTAGGGGATTATCGCCTAAGTGGGTGTCTTGCTGGCGATGTAGCAATAGACGACGCTCTTCTGATGCTAATGGGTGCTTTCTTATAGTGTATACTCGGTTCTCTAATCTTATTCTAATTCTCTCCTTCATTCCTTCCTTCCTTTCTTCCTTCCTTTCTTCCTTGCTTCTTTTATACTAGTTCAATTCCTAAAATAGCTCCCGATCATCTGCTGATTGATCATCCGATTCATCACCTCATCTATCATCCAACGTCACCTCATTCAACACGTTGTGTCCATTACCAATATCCAGAATGCTTACGTGATTCCTTTCGTAATCTATAATTCCAGAATCC